>KV009946.1:292907-322918 GCA_001598015.1 Dorcoceras hygrometricum
CGGGAAGTACGACTTCCTAAAAGTCAACAGGGGTCAAACCGGGATTTGACTCTGTTGAGGGGCAAAACGGTCATTTTGCTATTTAGGGTTTGATGATCTGAAAAATTGTTTTTCACATCATAACATTCAGTTTTGGAAACTGAATCGATCGGTCTGATCTGATCGGCGATCGGAGTTACGATGAAGTCGCAGCGATTGATATCGTCATTTGGACCCGGGCCCGTTGGACCGGCCCAAGTCCAACATTAATCTATTTAATTAGACTAATTGACTTCATTAAACACAACACATCATAACCTAAACCTAAAATCAGCCGCCACCCTCCATCCTCTCTCTCGACCACGCCGCCGCCGTGCGCCGCCGCCGCCGCCGCCCAACTTCGCCGGAATTTCGTTCCGGCCTAGTTTTTCGAGGAGAATCCGATCATGCTGATCTCGTCAGGACTTCTAGTGCAGTCTGACGAAGGAGTCTCGGATCTGGTCGTGGACCGGATTGGCGTATCTACAGCAATCTACCGAGAAGCGCCGGGTTCTTGAAACACCGGTTGGAGCCAGGCACAAGTGCCAGACAGGTAATTTGCTGAACACCCTATGTATGTCGATACATGTAGAACTGTTATTCGTATTGATCGCCTCCCGGTTTCTATAATTTTTGTTCTTCCGCTGCCTGACCGGGGGGCGGATCCGGATCCCCAACAAAGAAGGCTGTTGGTGCTGGTACAACAGGGAATCTTCCTCCTTCTTCAACCAAATTGAAAGTGTCCGAACCAAAGCCATTTGTTGGCAAACGTTCTGCAAAGGAACTTGAGAACTTCCTTTGGGACATGGAGACATATTTAAGGCAGCGAGGGTGCCTAATGAGGAGAAAGTCTCCATAACCAGTATGTATCTGGCCAAGGATGCGAAGTTATGGTGGAGAGCACGTCTATCAGATGATGCCAGTGCGAACCGTGCAAAGATGAGACATGGGAGGCCCTGAAGCATGTATTGAAGGAGCAGTTCCTGCCTAGCAATACTTCGTGGCTTTCTAGGGAGTCCCTTCGAAAATTGAAGCATTCTGGAACTACTCGTGACTATGTGAAGGAATTCAGTTCACTTATGTTGGATGTGCGGGATATGCCTGAGGAAGACAAACTCTTCAACTTCCTTGCGGGATTGCAGCCTTGGGCCCAAGCCGAATTGCAGAGGCAAGGGGTCAAGGATCTGCCATCCGCCATTGCTGCTGCCGATGGGTTGGTAGACTTTAAAGCCATTGGTTCTCATGATGTTGTCCCGGATGGTAGGGACAAGGGAAAGGCCAAATTTGTCAAGACCGACAAATACAAAAAGAAAAACAAGAAAGATGGTGGCGCAAGCATCATTAAGGATACCAAGGAAGCTTTTGCTTTGACAAGACAAAGCATGGCTGCTTTATCTGCAATGGTGATCATCGGATGCGAGATTGTCCAAATAAAGGGAAGCTTTCTGCGCTGGTTGCCGAGGAGGAACACAGGCAGAATGATGAAGGGCCCTCACTAGTGAATCCTTTACAATTGTTGGGTGCCTTACAGGTTGTGCAGTGCCCTCAATCTAAAGGCCTGATGTAGGTGAAGGCCGTCATCAATGGTCAAGAGGTGTTGGCCATGGTGGACATGGGTGCCACTCATAACTTTGTTGCAGAAAGAGAGATTGCTAAGTTGGGTTTGAGATTGACCCAACACTCGAGCCCATATAAAATCTATTAATTCAGAAGCAAAACCCATCAAGGGTGTGACCGATGTCAAATTGAGAGTAGGCAGTTGGTCTGGACAGTGCGGGTGATGGCTGTTCCCCTTGATGATTTCGATGTCATTCTTGGTAACGAGTTCTTGGTTGCTGCTCAAGTTGCTGTGATGCCACACTTGGGTGGGTTGCTGATTGCTGATGTCAACAACCATTCTTTCGTGAAAGGAGTCTATGATGTGGTCAGAACCTCCAGAAAGAAAGCTGGTCTGGTCTCGGCTATGCAGATCGAGAAGGGTCTGAGGCATGGTGATGTGACATACCTTGCTGCCATGGCTGAGATCAAGGCGGATGTTATACCAGGAATTGCCTGATGATATCGTTGTCTATAGTGAGTCTGTGCAAGATCACTTATTGCATCTGGAAAAGGTATTCTCTCGGCTTAGGGAATACCAACTCTTTGTGAAGAAAGAGAAGAGTGAATTCTATAGAGAGCAGATCACTTTCCTTGGGCATGTGATAAGCCAAGGAAGAGTCCATATGGACAAAAGCAAGGTGCAGGCAATCAGGGATTGGTCCGTGCCTAAGAAAGAGTCCGAGCTCAGTGCTTTTTTTGGGCTGACTAATTATTATCTTATATTTGTGCGGGGAAGCACAATGAAGTTGCTGATGCCCTTAGTCGAAAATCTGGGCATGACTATGTGGCGGCATTGACGGTGATTGATTCTGATTTCTGTGGGAGAATTCGGGATGCATCTTTGCTGGACCAGGTATATCAAAAGTTGCTCGATCAAAGTGCAGTCTTCTAAAAGAGTTGTTGCGGGAAACTCATGATCCACAATGGGCTGGTCACCCGGGAGTCGCTCGCATGCTGGCCTTACTATCTCGGAAGTATTATTGGCCAAAGCTGGAGGACGATGTGGAAATTTATGTGTGAACTTATCTTGTTTGTCAACTGGACAAGACTGAAAGATTGAAGGAAGCAGGCCTGTTGCAGCCTCTACCTATCCCTGAACGTCCATGGCAGTCTGTTTCTATGGACTTCATCCTAGGATTTCCAAAGGTGAATGGGTTGGCATCCATTCTTGTTGTGGTTGATCGCTCCTCAAAGTATGCAGTGTTCATTGGTGCTCCTAAGGTATGCTCGGCTGAACTTACCGCAGAATTGTTCTTTAAGAATGTGATCAAATACTTTGGAATTCCGCAAGATATCGTGAGTGATAGGGATACAAGGTTCACAGGGAGATTTTGGACTGCTCTGTTCAATATGATGGGTTCGGAATTGAAATTCTCTACTGCCAATCACCCTCAAACTGATGGGCAGACTGAGAGAATGAATCAGTTGCTAGAGGAATATATGAGGCACTATGTGACGGCCAGTCAGCGCAATTGGGTGGAGTTGCTTGATGTGGCACAGTTCTCATATAACTTGCACAAGACGTCCGCTACTGGCTTGAGTCCCTTCGAGTTGATATATGGGTTTCAACCTTCAGCACCACATGAAGTTGCCTTGCAGAAGAGTGGGGGTGAGTGTCCTGCTGTGTATCAGTTTGCAAGGGCAAAGCAGGAGCTGTTGGATGAAGCTAGAGACAGTTTAGCAAAGGCTCAACGCAGAATGAAGAAGTATGCGGACAAGAGCGGAGGGATATCGAATTCCAGATTGGTGAGCGAGTTCTCTTGAAGTTAACTCCTCAAATGTGGAAGAAAATCAGTGCCAAGATAGTGCATCGTGGGTTGATTCCTCGAGATGTTGGCCCCTTTGAGGTGGTGAACAAGGTGGGCAGTGTGGCTTATCGGTTGAAGTTGCCGGATAGGTTGAAGATTCACCCAACTTTTCATGTGAGCTTTCTGAAGAAATTCAGGGAAGATGATCAAACGCGTGTGCAGACGAGTCGGGCGCCTGCAGTGGTGAGGTACCAGTTTGATCGAAAAGTTGCAAAGATCTTGGATGATCGAGTTTTGGATCAAAGCAAGAAGAATCGACGAGTTGATTACTTAGTCTAGTGGGTGGGCGAGTCCGAGGAAGATGCTGTTTGGATCCGAAACGTTAACTTGTGGCAATTTGAGGATGAAATTGCTAAGTATGAAAATCAGAAGTCTATGAGAGTGGCTTCGATGAGGACATCGAGTTCTTCTAGTGGGGGTGGTTTGTTACATCCTCAAGCCTGATGGCCGGAAATGACTAGTTCATTGGCGGAGTGAACTAGTTCATGTGGGAAGGATCGGTCCGCAAGGCTGGAACGAGATGGTGCTAGTCCTTTGTGCGGAAGGACTAGTTCATGGTGCGAGTGCGGAGCATCATGAAGTGCTAAGTTATGTGGGATAACTTGGGCACAATCGGTTGGGCAGTATGCATCAAATACATGGCACATTTGAGTGGATGTGTTGGAACAAGTGCAGGAAGTTCAAGGCATGGTGCTGGAAATTCTTGAACATGGTTGCTGCATGCATGTGCAATGTGCTGGCCGAATATGTTGGATAAGGCAAGGTGGGTGAAGGCAGTTTTCAGACATTTTGGGCAGTTGGGACAGGTGTTGGCTGGTCTGAAGCATGCTGGACACGTGGAGAAGCCTTGTTGCGACACCTGGCGGCAGTTACTTGCAGTTATCATGCATTGTTCCTTGTCTTTTGTATATTAGCATATGCCTTGAGTTGCAAAAAGGCATTCACGAGTGCGTGAGCCTTCATTGTGTGCAAACATTGGCTTCCTTTGTAATCTATTGTGGTAATAGTGAATTCAAGGGTTGGGCATTGCCCGTAAACTGTGTGCCATTAACATTGCTTGAGTGCGTGGGTTTGGTTGGCTCATTGGTGAGTTAAAATCACTAAATACATACACACGAGTGTTGGGAAAGGCTGATTGAATCAGTTGGTGATTCAAGCCGCACAAGATTGATAAAGAATCGAGAGTGTTCCGCTGCATTGCTTTTACCTTGTGACATTTAGTCTATTGAAAATGCAGCGGATTTAAAAAAAAATGGTTGTCATTTAAATAATATTATAACTATAAATTTAAGAATCAAGACGACGACGCCATCTTTTCCTGTTCCACCACTGCAAGTTCTGTGCCCACATAAATCTTTGCATTCCTTTATCATAGGGTTTAATTTCGACATTCTCTCAAGATTTCCTTCTACAGTACATCGTGAAAAATCTCTTCAGTTTAGGCTGTTATTATCGATATATTTTGTGGGTTTTCGTAATAAGGTGGATTCCACTTTTCAATCCTCTTCAATCGGCGGAAAATCGAACGGCGACGGCCCTCCATCGCCTGCTCCGATGACCTCCATGAATGCTCCACCTCCATTCCTAGCAAAGACATATGACATGGTTGATGATCCCAGCACGGACAAGATTGTGTCGTGGAGCGATACGAATAACAGTTTCGTGGTTTGGGACTCCGCTGAGTTTGCAAAAGTGTTGCTTCCTAAACATTTCAAGCACAATAATTTCTCCAGCTTTGTCCGCCAACTCAATACATATGTATGTTGCCTTGAAACCTGAGTTACTACTACCTTTTGGGTCTCCATTTTTACATGTTTTGATTTGATTGGGTTTAATTGATTCATGGAGTTTTTAACCCATTTAAGTGTAATTTCTAGTGTCATATAATTTCATTTCTCTGACTTCATTGATCGAATTATGATGTTGTTGTTTTTGTTCCTCTATTTTGTGTGGCTATTTAGGTAATTGATTCTTCAAGAGCACTTTTGTGCATAGCTGATGGGTATTTATCTATCATATCACTGGGTTAATTTTATTCTTGGGAGTCTCTGATTTGTTAGCAAGTGGACAAGCATACTTGTGTGTCAGATGCACTATTAGGCAAAGGAGAATTCCATTCGGAAGTTTGTGTGCTCACTTGGGGAGCTCTATTCGATCATTTTCAGACGAGTCGGGCGCCTGCAGTGGTGAGGTACCAGTTTGATCGAAAAGTTGCAAAGATCTTGGATGATCGAGTTTTGGATCAAAGCAAGAAGAATCGACGAGTTGATTACTTAGTCTAGTGGGTGGGCGAGTCCGAGGAAGATGCTGTTTGGATCCGAAACGTTAACTTGTGGCAATTTGAGGATGAAATTGCTAAGTATGAAAATCAGAAGTCTATGAGAGTGGCTTCGATGAGGACATCGAGTTCTTCTAGTGGGGGTGGTTTGTTACATCCTCAAGCCTGATGGCCGGAAATGACTAGTTCATTGGCGGAGTGAACTAGTTCATGTGGGAAGGATCGGTCCGCAAGGCTGGAACGAGATGGTGTGCTAGTCCTTTGTGCGGAAGGACTAGTTCATGGTGCGAGTGCGGAGCATCATGAAGTGCTAAGTTATGTGGGATAACTTGGGCACAACCGGTTGGGCAGTATGCATCAAAGACATGACACATTTGAGTGGATGTGTTGGAACAAGTGCAGGAAGTTCAAGGCATGGTGCTGGAAATGCTTGAACATGGTTGCTGCATGCATGTGCAATGTGCTGGCCGAATGTGTTGGATAAGTCAAGGCGGGTGGAGGCAGTTTTCAGACATTTTGGGCAGTTGGGACAGGTGTTGGCTGGTCTGAAGCATGCTGGACGCGTGGAGAAGCCTTGTTGCGACACCTGACGGCAGTTACTTGTAGTTATCATGCATTGTTCCTTGTCTTTTGTATATTAGCATATGCCTTGAGTTGCACAAAGGTATTCACGAGTGTGTGAGCCTTCATTGTGTGCAAACCTTGGCTTCCTTTGGAATCTGTTGTGGTAATAGTGAATTCAAAGGTTGGGCATTGCCCGTAAACTGTGTGCCATTTACATTGCTTGAGTGCGTGGGTTTGGTTGGCTCATTGGTGAGTTAAAATCACTAAATACATACACACGAGTGTTGGGAAAGGCTGATTGAATCAGTTGGTGATTCAAGCCGCACAAGATTGATAAAGAATCGAGAGTGTTCCGCTGCATTGCTTTTACCTTGTGACATTTAGTCTATTGAAAATGCAGCGGATTTAAAAAAAAATGGTTGTCATTTAAATAATATTATAACTATAAATTTAAGAATCAAGACGACGACGCCATCTTTTCCTGTTCCACCACTGCAAGTTCTGTGCCCACATAAATCTTTGCATTCCTTTATCATAGGGTTTAATTTCGACATTCTCTCAAGATTTCCTTCTACAGTACATCGTGAAAAATCTCTTCAGTTTAGGCTGTTATTATCGATATATTTTGTGGGTTTTCGTAATAAGGTGGATTCCACTTTTCAATCCTCTTCAATCGGCGGAAAATCGAACGGCGACGGCCCTCCATCGCCTGCTCCGATGACCTCCATGAATGCTCCACCTCCATTCCTAGCAAAGACATATGACATGGTTGATGATCCCAGCACGGACAAGATTGTGTCGTGGAGCGATACGAATAACAGTTTCGTGGTTTGGGACTCCGCTGAGTTTGCAAAAGTGTTGCTTCCTAAACATTTCAAGCACAATAATTTCTCCAGCTTTGTCCGCCAACTCAATACATATGTATGTTGCCTTGAAACCTGAGTTACTACTACCTTTTGGGTCTCCATTTTTACATGTTTTGATTTGATTGGGTTTAATTGATTCATGGAGTTTTTAACCCATTTAAGTGTAATTTCTAGTGTCATATAATTTCATTTCTCTGACTTCATTGATCGAATTATGATGTTGTTGTTTTTGTTCCTCTATTTTGTGTGGCTATTTAGGTAATTGATTCTTCAAGAGCACTTTTGTGCATAGCTGATGGGTATTTATCTATCATATCACTGGGTTAATTTTATTCTTGGGAGTCTCTGATTTGTTAGCAAGTGGACAAGCATACTTGTGTGTCAGATGCACTATTAGGCAAAGGAGAATTCCATTCGGAAGTTTGTGTGCTCACTTGGGGAGCTCTATTCGATCATTTTTAAAGCGTCACAATTCAGTTGTTCTCATATATATATTATATATATATACTATATATATATATATATATATATATATATATATATATTTCATATTTCTATATTGAGGTGTCTCATCTGAGACCAACAAGTGGTATTAGAGTTTGGTTAAAATTTTCTTAAAATTCTGAGTATGCTTTGCAGCTGTAGCTTTGACTAATCTTCCACTTTTTAGTAATGCGGGATAATTATTGGTATAATGGCGGCAAAATATGAGAGAAAAATTCAATGGCATCAATTTTATGCTGTGTTGAAAATTCGAGCAATTTTAATGAAAGAACGTTGTTTGGCTGCTATTGGAGATAGATCAAGGGACTTCACGGACGATGAAAATTGGAATGAGATGAATGATGTTGCTATTTCCAATATACACTTGGCAGTAGCAGATGGAGTTTGTCAAGTATCGTTGAAAAATCGACAAAAGTTGTTTGGGATACTCTGACAAAAATATATGAGGTCAAGTCGCTTCACAACAAAATTTTCCTAAAGAGAAATCTGTATACTTTTCGGATGACGGAATCCTCATCGATGATTGATCATATCAACACATTGAATACTCTATTTGCACAATTCACATTTATGAGGCATATAAGGAAAAAGAATGTGCCGAGCTTCTACTTTAGAGTCTACCAGATTCATATGATTTGCTTATCATCAACATAACCAACAATATCCTTACGGATGTTTTAAACTTCAATGATCTTTTTAACGTGGTTTTCATTGAAAAAATCGACGCATGAATAAGAAAGACAGGTTCGTATCTTCAAGGGCAAGCCGATACCTTACCGATGATAAGAGGACGATCAACGCAACGTGACTTCAGTGGGAGTCACATGAATCGTAGATCAAACTCATGAAATAAGAAGAAAAATATTTACTGCTATTATTGTGGTGGTAAATGACACCTAAAGAAAGAGTGTACGAGGAATATTGAAAATATTTCTCAAGAAAATGTTTCAAGACTTTAGGAGGAGCTGAAATATTATTCAGCGAAGCAACAACCGTTGCAGAAAGCGGACATAATTTTTGTGACGCATGGATTATGGACTCAGGTGCGACGTGGTACATGACGTCTCGGAGAGAATGGTTCGACCAGTATGAACCAGTTTCAGGAGGATTCGTATTCATGGGATATGATCATGACTTGGAAAGCGTTGGGGCTGGTACCATCAAAATCAAAATGTTCGAAAGTTTTATTCGCACCATACAGGAGGTACGACATGTGAAGGGCCTGACAAAGAATCTGTCCTTGGGACAACTGGATGATGTTGGATGTAAGACTCGTATTGAAAGTGGGATCATGAAAATTGTTAAAGGTGCGCTTGTGGTGATAAAGACGGAAAAGGTTGCAGTAAATTTTTATGTTCTTTGGGACAAACGCACAAAGAAGCAGAGTTGTTGCATCAAGTGGTTCAAAAGAAGAATTATAAGTGTTATGGCATAGAAAGCTCGGGCATCTGTCAGAACGAAAATTGAAAATTCGCTCTGAACAAAAAGCTATTGCCGGGCCTTAAAAAAGTGATTTTACCCTTTTGTGAGCATTGTGTCACCGGTAAACAACACAGATTGAAGTTTCGCTCTTCTATAGCCAAAAGTAAAAGCACCTTGAAGCTAATTCATTCAGATGTTTGGCATGCACCGATCGTATCTCTAGGAGGAGCAAGATACTGTCTCTTTCCATAGACAATTTCTCTAAAAGATGCTGGGTGTATCCAATCAAGAAGAAATCAGATGTCTTTGAAGTTTTCAAAGTATTTAAAGCGTATGTTGAACTTGATTCTGAAAAGAAAATCAAGTGTTTGAGGACTGACAATGGAGGAGAATATAACAGTGATGAGTTTGATGCATTTTGTCAACATGAGAGCATTAAAAGACAATTCAGAACGGCTACACACCTCAACAAAATGGAGTGACAGAGTTGATGAATAGAACTTTATTGGATAAAACAAGAGCTATGCTGAATGCCGCGGACCTAGCCAAGTCATTCTGGACAGAAGCAGTAAAAATCGCTTGTTTATCAGTCCTCTCCGTCAGTAGCGATTGATAGTTGAAAACTCCAACGGAGCTATGGACAGAAAAACAACGGATTATTCTCGGGTGCTTACATTTGGAAGTCCGGTGTACGTTTTGTACAACGAACAAGTAAGATCAAAGTTGGATTTGAAATCCATAAAATGTATCTTCTTGGGCTATGCTGATGGATTAAAGGGGTTTCGCTTTTAGGATCCTACTGTTCATAAGCTTATTATGAGCAGGGATGTTATTTTCGAAAGAAGATAAAGTGAACGGATGCAAAGATGCACAGTAAAAAACTACTACAATTCAGGTGGAAAATAAGACGGACGAATATCAAATTTCTTGTGCAGCAGTACTAGAGCACGAGAAACAAGAACCAATTGAGTCAAAAATTTCCAAAGTGAGACAGTCAACTCGAGAGGGAAGATCACCATGTTGGCTCTCAGATTATGCCAGTGAAAGCAATATTGCATATTGTCTATTAACAAAAGATGGTGAGCCATAAGTTCCAAGAGGCCACTAGAAGCTCGGATGTTTCCTTGTGGATGACAGCAATACAATAAGAATTTGAGGCTTTAGACAAAAATAAAATTTGAGATCTTGTTACTCTACCACGAGGGAGGAAAGCCACCGGTAATAGATATGTTTATAAGATCAAGCGTGATGACAATAGCCAAATGGATCAGTATCGTGCCAGATTAGTGGTAAAAATGTACGCTCAGAAAGAAGGCATTGACTTCAACGAGATATTTTTTCTTGTGGTTCGGCTCAATACAGTTAGAGTCGTGTTAGCATTGTGTGTGGTGTTTGACCTACATCTAGAACAACTAGATGTGAAAACGGTTTTCTTCATGGAGATCTTGAAGAAGAAATCTATATACTCCAGCTATAAGGTTTTGCTGAAAAAGACAAAGAGGACTTGGTTTGTAGGTTGAATAAATCCTGTACGGTCTTAAGCAGCCGTCAAGGTGTTGGTACAAGAGATTTGATTCATATATCACGAGCCTTGGATACAACAGACTTAGTGCAGATCCTTCCACATATTTCAAGAGGTCTGGTGGAAATGATTATTTCATTTTGTGTTGTAAGTGGACAACATGTTGGTAGCAGGCCCCAACAAAGATCGAGTCCAGGAATTGAATGCACAGTTGGCTAGGAATTCAATATGAAAGACTTAGGACCAGCGAACAAGATTGTAGGGATGCAATTTTATCAAGACAGAAGTAACAGAAAGATTTGGCTTTTCCAGACAAATTATCTGAAGAAAGTCTTGCACCGTTTCAACATGCAAGATTATAAGCCAATATCAACCCCTCTTTCTGTTAACTTCAAGTTATCATCTGAGATGTGTCCTAGCAATGAAGCAAAGAGGATGGAATCAACCCCTCTTTCTGTTAACTTCAAGTTATCATCTGAGATGTGTCCTAGCAATGAAGCAAAGAGGATGGATGGATATCTCGAATACCGTATGTACCGACAGTAAGGAGTTTGATGGCTGCTATGATTTGTACTAGACCAGACATTGCACAAGCAGTGGGAGCAATTAGTCGGTATATGGTGAATCTTGGAGGAGAGCATTGGAGCACAGTGAAGGGGATCATTAAATACATTAAGGGTACCTCGAATGCTGCATTATGTTTTGGCGGATCGGATTTGACAATCATGAGTTATGTTGATTCAGATCATGCTGGTGATCCTGATAAGAGTAAATCTACTACTGGTTATGTGTTTACACTCGTAGGAGGTGCAATAAGTTGGGTTTCCAAACTGCAGATAGTTGCGGCTTTATCTACAACGGAGACAAAATACATGTCGGCTACTCAGGCTTGCAAGGAAGCTATATGGATTCAAAGGTTATTGGAGGAACTTGAGCACAAACAAGTGAGAATTCCTTTATTTTGTGACAATTAGAGTGCCTTGCATATTGCAAGAAATCCAGCATTTCATTCTAGGACTAAACACATTGGAGTACAATTTCATTTTGTGTGGGATGTAGCAGAGGAAGAAAGTGTGGATATGCAGAAGATCCATAAAAAGAATAACATGGTTGATTTTCTGACCAAGCCAGTGAATACTGACAAATTTGAGTGGTGTAGATCCTCATGTGCCCTAGCAGAAACGTAAGCAGTAGGGAACAACAAGATTGAAATGATACATGGAAATGTGTTTGATTCTCAGTCAAATCTTCAAGTGGGAGAAATGTTAATAAGTGAGCAGACAATTATTTGTCTGCCAGGTGCACTAAGGCAAAGGAAAATTCCGAATGGAATTTTGTGTGCTCACTCGGGGAGCTCCCGATAATTTTTAAAGCATCACAATTCAGTTGTTCTCTCATATATATATATATATATATAACTCTACAAAATATTATACTGATATTTTTCATTTTGCCCATGATTTTTATCATAATATGTCGGGGGTTTTTCACGTAAAATTTCGGTGTTTATTTTATTCTCCAATTTCATATTTTTATCTCGAAGTGCCCCACCTGAGACTACACGATTGGATTCAGTTGATTCTAATGTAGAATTTTGTAGCTAGGTTATTGTTTATTGTATTATTTTTTACTTTAGTTTTGGCCAGTTTTTTAGGTTTCTAATAGGTTAATACAGCCTGTCTGTGGAAGGCCTCATGGTGCCGGTTTTTTCCTCTTTATGTGGTTTTATATGTTTCTTGGTTTTCCTTGGTTGGTTCATCTTTTGAGTTGATTTTATTATTTATGCCATTTGCCTTGTGCCCTGCAAAACTCATTTATTTTAGTACGAATAGCTATTTAAGTTGTTTGAGTGAACTTGGTTAGGTGTGCATAGTGCAACGATATCGGGGTAGCTGTTCAATGTTGACTGTATGTTAAGCTCGGAGTTGGTAGTTTCCATTTTTTCTTTCATTTTTTCAAATATTTGTGTTAAATGCAAATTAACTTTTACGAATGTGATCAATAATGTGGTTGGTGGGTCTAGGAAGAATAAGCTGCATTGCTATGTTGAGAATATTTGTGCATTTCGCTTAGTTAAGTAGGACTGGAATTAAATGAGTGGTGTTGTTCCATTTGTGATGTTTTGCTTGCTGCGAGTGTTTGAAGTTATATCTTATAGGGAAACCATAATTAAGAAAAGATTGGGATTGCTATATATCATAGAGATGTTTCGGATATTTAAGTTTGGGTTCAACCAGGTTTATTTGTTAAGTTATTTGCTAGATGAATTGAGTATAATTTGGCTTCAAGGTCAATGAAACTAGCATCTCTTCTCTTTCCCATTTCTGTCTTTGTATTGTATAACAAGTGTGAATCCATTAGAAAAATCATGATGTTAGCTTCTCCCTGATTCTTTTAATTCTGAATCCAATAGTTAGGCAGTATAGTATTTTAGCTGTTATTGAGTTCTTCAACTCTTTATTATATATGTGCTCGCAGCCACAGCAAGGTGAACTGATCGTATTTTTTACTTTCGTTCTGGTTCAATTTGATATTCTATTGTCTTAGGCTCTTTTTGCAAGAGATTTGATGTAGGAAGGTGGTTCTAAGTGATATTACTTAAATGCGTTAACATGTTTTTTGAGTCTCTGAATTTGGGAAACTCTCGCGACGAGATGCTGCCAGAGTTTTTTTTTATCTTGGTGGGTGATATTGGGGTTGATTCCAGCTTAGACAACTTGTGCATATGTGATATTGCTTTTTTGGATGAATTTGAAGTTCCCTATGTATTTTCTATTATTAGTGAACGATTTAAGTTTTTGAAGTTTGGTTGCGGAAAACAAATGTTACTTCATATGCTTGCTGAAAACTTCAGGATGGTCGATTATGTAACTAAAGAATTGTAGTGTTGAAGAATGTTCCCATGAAATAAACTCCTAATTATCTGTGCATGGGAATTCAATACACCTGGGTCGCATTTGGATTTGATCATTTTAAAAAAACATTTGAAACGACTTCATATTGGGATGAGTACGAGGTCGACATCCTCCGCAATGACTCAAAAATAAGTAGAAGGATTTAAAATCACAAGCTTCAATTCCATCGGTCCGAATACAACCTTACAGATATGGTTGTAGTGTATTGTGTTTATACAGAACAAAATAGATCAGTGCTAAATTAGTTCTGGTCTGCATTCAGTATGTGGAATGGTTTCTACGTGATCTTGTAAACAAGTTTGCTATTTAAACACAGAAGTATGAAACGACTTCATATTGGGATGAGTACGAGGTCGACATCCTCCGCAATGACTCAAAAATAAGTAGAAGGATTTAAAATCACAAGCTTCAATTCCATCGGTCCGAATACAACCTTACAGATATGGTTGTAGTGTATTGTGTTTATACAGAACAAAATAGATCAGTGCTAAATTAGTTCTGGTCTGCATTCAGTATGTGGAATGGTTTCTACGTGATCTTGTAAACAAGTTTGCTATTTAAACACAGAAGTACTGGTAAGACTACAATTTTATATTTTTATTATGAAGATGTGCTTTGAGTTATTGTTCTCTGACTTGCTGTCGTTATACAAGTGCTTCTTGCATACTGTTAGTAATCTAATCAATGTTGGTCTAACTATGTGATTAATTTTGAGTACTTGCTTTGGGAAAATGCGTAAAGAATCTAGATTGATTTGTCCGTGAAATATATAACCAGATATGGTATTCAGTTTCTTGGAAATTTCTTTGTATCATATATTTATATTTGATCTGACCAATCAGGGTTTTAGAAAAGTTGATCCAGACAGATGGGAGTTTGCAAATGAGGGTTTCTTACGAGGACAAAAGCATCTTCTTAAGGGTATTAGTCGTCGAAAACCTGCACATGGTCAGACTCAGCAGCAGCAACAATCAATCGGACAGAGTTCTTCTGTTGGAGCCTGTGTTGAAGTTGGGAAATTTGGGCTCGAAGAGGAAGTTGAGAGGCTTAAAAGGGACAAGAACGTGTTGATGCAGGAGCTTGTCAGGTTGAGGCAGCAGCAACAAACCACCGATGGCCAGTTGCAAACAACGGCAAAGCGTCTTCAGGGTATGGAACAACGTCAACAACAGATGATGGCTTTCCTGGCTAAGGCCGTGAATAGCCCTGGATTTCTCGCACAGTTCATGCACCAGCAGAATGATAGTAGCCGTCTTGTTACCGAAGGCAACAAAAAGAGAAGACTGAAGCCAGATGACGTTTCTGATGGCAGTTCGGTTGGCAGCTCCTTTGATGGTCAGATCATTAAATATCAGCCTTTGATAAATGAGGCGGCAAAAGCAATGCTCAAGCAGATCATGAAAATGGATTCCTCACATAGACTAGAAACCTTCAGTAATGATTCAGATAGTTTCTTGATTGATGATGGTTCATTACCATCTGATGGAGTAGTCTCCACAAACTCGCCTAACTGGGTTTCTCGAGTGACTCTTCGAGAGGTACCCTCTACTTCAGAGCTGCGATTCATGCAATCTGGTTCGCCAGATGAATCTTTTAGTTCTGGAGCAGCACCTGAGGTTCAATCAGCCTCGCTTGGCTTGCCTGCTGAAATTGTTGGGGTAGGGGTGCAAGTTCCTCCCATTATCCCTCCGCTCAATGATACCGGAATGCTGGAGTTCAGTGAAGTTATACCCGAAAGCGATGCTTCTGTCGTGGAAATGGAAACAGATACTGGTAATTTCATACATCCAAGTAACAAAATCTGCATTCCTAGTACTGGATTTTCTAGTGATCCTCAAATGGAATGGGACAATGAAGAACTTCCTGAAGTTGGCGATCCTTTCTGGGAAACATTTCTTCGGAGTCCCACCGCGTTTCTGGCTGATACCGACCTGAATTTAACAGATGAAACTCTTCCTGTTGAGACTGATCCAGATTTAACTGATGAAACTCTTTGTGCCGAGACTGATCCGAATGTAACAGGTGAAACTCTTGAGATAAGCAAGAGAAAAACATCGGAAAGTGGATGGGACAAATCTAAGAACATGGCACGGCTCACGGAGCAGATGGGGCATCTTTCATCCAATTCCCGAAGTGTTTGAAAAGATGGGAGTCTGTTTGTGAATAGGAAATATAGTTTCATATTTGATAATTGGGCCTTAACTTGGTCATTGAACAAAGAAGAACATGGTAGTCTTATTTAGTGTCTCTCTTTGCACATAGATTAGAAGTTACTCTGGTTAGACTATTTATAAGAGGAGAACCATTTTAGCACACGGATGTTGATGAAATTTTAACTTATACATCATCTATTGGAGATGGCTTGTTGGTATTTGACCAAGGTAGAAAGTCAATGATATCAGCAAGTACTTGTGTGAAAGAACGTCCCAAGAGACATTTTTCGTGGAGTATCAGTATACTTTAAAAAAAAAAATTATATATTAAAAATATTATTTTTTATGTTCAAATTATTAGTAATCACAAACATGATCCATAACACAAATATTTTTTTTCAAAAGTATTAATTTTAATCATTGATCTGATTAACGAAAATATATTATTTTCTTATGTTAACACTATTCAATCCAAATATTTGTGGGACATGTGTTGTATAGTTTTACTAGCTCCCATCCTTGTTTTGGGGTTATGGCGCTCAAATGACGATATTTTTGTTGAATAATGTCTGCACTAAAGCCGTGAAATAGATTTCATATGATATATGGATGAGCAAATCGTCAGGTACTCATACTTGAGATATGAGGATGTCCTGTTTATGAAGCAGACATTGGGAGATAAGCTGGATAATAGATCCATCTTATGTTATTTCGTGGGGTATCCAAAGAACTCAATTGGATACTATTTCTATCATCCCACGGAAACAGAAGTGTTTCCAAAATGTCACATTATTGGAGAAGGAATTTCTAATGGATAAAAAAGGTAAGATATAGATCTCGAATAAAAATTCGAGATCAACCCGAAACAAGTATTGTACCACCTACACCTCAAGAACCAATCATTGAGGTTCACGCTCTTATGAGATCCAAAAGGGTCTCTAGACCTCCCGTCCCGTATGGTTGCCTGCTTGAAGAGGATCAAGGTGACCTTACGTTGGATGCGATCCAAAAAACTTCAAGGAGGCAATTTTCTGATGCTGATTCTTCAGTATGGATTGAAGCCATGCAATCTGAGATGGACTCCATGTGCAAAAACCAAGTTTGGTCGTTAGTAGATCCTCCTGAAGGAATTGTTCCGATAGGATGTAAATGGATTTACAAAAGAAAACTTGGGTCTGATGGTAAGGTACTGACCTTCAAGGCCTGATTGGTAACAAAAGGGATTTCACTCAAAGACAAGGTATTGGCTTTGATGAAAATTTTTCACCAGTCGCTATATTCAAATCTATAAGGATCCTGCTAGCCATAGCTGCATGGTATGACTATGAAATATGGTAAATGGATGTGAATACTGCGTTCCTTAATGTAAACATTATGGAAGAGATTTGCATGATGCAGCCTGAGGGATTCACATATGTTAGAAGCGAACATAAGGTATGTAAGCTTCAGAGATCAATTTATGGTCTCAAGCAGGTATCGAGAAGTTGGAACCCCAGGTATGACGAAGCGATTAAGGAATTCGGTTTCGTCAAGTACCCGGAGGAAACTTGTGTGTACAAGAAGTTGATAAAGGGCGTTGTGACGTTCCTCGTACTTTACGTTGATGACATCCTACTCATCAAGAATGATGTAGGAATGCTGCACTCAACAAAAGTATGGCTCTCTGGAAAGTTTGCGATGAAAGACTTAGGTGAAGCATCCTATATTCTAGGAATTTAGATCTATAGAGATAGATTGAAGATAATGCTCAACCTCACTCAAGCGACCTACATCGACACCATACATAAGAGGTTCTCTTTGGAGGAGTCCAAGAAATGACACCTACCTATAGGGTGTCAAATTCTGACCCGACCCAAAAACCCGACCCGAACCCACCCGAAAAAAATCAGGTTTGGGTTGAGACATTTCGGGTTGGTTCGAGGTCGGGTCAGGTCCGGATCAGAATTTTTTTTTAAAATTTTTACCCAACCCGACCCGAACTCATCCGATCCACCCAAATTGACACTGAAATGTAACCAACCCGGCGACCCGACCCAAACCTACCCAAAAAAAATCAGGTTCGGGTTGATACATTTCAGGTTGGATCGGGTTCGGGTCGGAATTTTTTTTTTGCTTTTTACCCCCACCCGACCCACCCGAATTGACACTCCTATCTACCTATGTGTCATGGTGTTACTCTATCCAAATCGATGTCTCCAAAGTGACGAGGATATAAAGATGATGACACGTATGTTGTATGAGCGGCAATATGTAACATAATGTATGATAGGCTATCTACTAGGCCTGACATCACATATGCTCTGAGTGTCACGAGCATATATCAAACCAACCCGGCCAAAATTCATTGGAAGGCTATGAAAGATATTCTTAAGTACTTGAGAAGGATTAAGAATATGTTCATGGTCTATGGGGTAGAGAATTAAAACTGGAAGGCTATACTGACTTTAGATTCCAGAGTGATGTGGAATTCTTTATCTTTGTTTTTATTGCGTAAAATTGTTGGATAAAAACATTGAATGCACTATAGTGTATGTTAGATGTGATAGTGGATTTGATGGCTATCATGAAATACATTTAATAGTCACCGTGTTTTCTAAACTAGTTCATAGTCTATTGGGTCGTCCAAAAGAGGATAAGGACCGCCCGAGTTTGAGACTAGCATCTGTGATGCAAAATACCACGTTTCATTGATAGAGAACATAGAGATGTTCTGAGCATGCAGATGGATAGTGACCTGGTGATCTATCGAACTACACTCGTTCGGACTTTCTAAGTGGTTATCACTTGTCGAGTGGATTAAGTCTGAGGTCTTGTTCGTACTGATTAGTCATCATTTGTAACGACCCTCATTTTCTTGACGGAATAATTATAAGTTTTGGGGCTCAATTGAATAAAATCAAGAGTTATAAACATTGGAGAATGGATCGCTACTATCTATCTGGGTTGAAACGAGAATAATAAATTTTTATCTCGTTCGAAGATAAGAAATCTAGGATAACTTATGCAATGGTGCGGAAATGAAGAAAACTGATACATCATATTGTAATGAAGCATCTCGTAGTGTGATAACGTCTGGTTGAAATCCATATAACATAACAACTCAGAAATTCTGTTTTGATACAAACTTACAGCAGAATATTCAGTACAATACAAAAGTGTTCTCAAAAAGAAGCTATGAACTTTCGAACAGAAGGAAACAAGAAAGCTATTGTCCACGATAAACACCTCCCTTCCATTCTGTTCATCTCCCTCCAGCTTCCTACTGGTAATTACCTGCACTCAATAAAAACTAGTGAGCCAAAGGCCCAGCAGGTAAAATTCTGGAATAACGAAAACAAATAGTACAATCGTTCTTGAACTAATACATACTGGAGTCTGAACTTGAACTACGCTTATGAATAAACAAGCGTAAACATAAGTATGAAATATAAATCAAGTATGAAAGCATAAAACACGAATCAATTCTGAAACATTTTCTTTAAACATTCATAAGAGCTGCGATTAGAATCACAGTCGTGCTCTTCATTCATTTTCTGGAAATTTATGACAACACTTTAAACATTTGGTCCATTTCGTTTGATCAAACTCCTGATATCAGTCTTAGCACTATGGCTCATGGTTGAAGGGGTATACAGATCCGTCAACCTGTAATCCTAATCCTTCCTGGTTAAAAGGGCACATGGTTCGTCAGCCGTGTACTCACCTTTTCATTAGGGACCCTTTTCATTGTCATAACTTAAAACATTTCATAAAATAATGTTCTGCTCTTTCTTTCTCTCGTGAAAACTGTTTTCTTTCTTTTGTTTGAGTTACTGGTTTTCGTTTGTCTGATGATATTCTGGAACTGTAAAGGATTTCCTTATAAAGCTTGCGAAGATGAAAACTGAATAATTTAGCTAGTTGAGTCTGTCGGATAAGTCGAAAGATCATTTGAACTGATTCAGAATAAAAAAAAGAATCAAATTCTGAAATTTCATTATCTGCTGATGAACAGTATCCAGTTGAGATGAACATTATCCAGCTGAGATGAACAATATCCAGCTGAGATGAACATTATCCAGCTGAGATGAACAATATCCAGCTGAGATGAACATTATCCTGCTGAGATGAACAATATCCAGCTGAGATGAACATTACCAGTCGCAACGAATAGGAATCATTCGCAAGACAAGAATCCAGTCGCGAGGTCTTTTAAATAATTATAAAGTGAAACGATGTCGTAGCGCATAAACCAGTCGCTACAACCAGTCGCTAAGACAATAAAGCAACTGCTGAAATACTCATCTGCTGAAATATGCATCTGCTGAATTTAACGACGAAAGATGCATCTGCTGGTTTTCAATCAAGAAATACAACTGCTGATTTTATACTTAGAATATTTTCGACAAAACACTATCAGCAGAGGTATAAAAACCAGCTTTTCTACTTTCCATGTAGATAACTATGAACTACGAAGGTAACCTTCCTCTAAAGACTTCGGCATATTTTTTGAAACTTCTGGAAAAGATCGAATAAGCTACTTATAAGCTACTTCGATAAATGAATTACTGAAAATCTCAGGAATCCATTGGAATAACATCATCAAAACATTTTCTAAATCATCTTTGAATCAAAATACAGTAACTCAACTTCTTCATAAAAACAGAGCATGAACTTTATGGTTTTCTTTGAAGAACAGTCGAAGCCATCTTCCTTTAAAACTCATACATAATCATAAAAACAGAATTGAATATATGCTTTCTATTGAGTGAGCAAGAAACAGAGTTTACTTGCCTGGTATCTTTAACACAAGAACAACAGAAAATCTAGTATACTTCTTGCGCCCCGTCTGTTTCCTTTAAAACACTTTGAAAGTATTTTGTTCGGCTCTTGAGAGCGAGCACCGCTTAATATGATTTGATTTGAAAGTAATGATGCATGAAGCAGCTTAAGATCCTATTTATATGAGTTACGATGACTAAGGAAAGAAATACGTTATCTCAATATGCCAAATTCTGAAAGAAGCGTGCTCTGTTTTCAAAACAAAAGATATGCATGGAAACCGAGAATTTTAGTTAAATAAAGGATCCACTTGGTTTGCAGAAGTCACTAAACATCTACTGTACTTGCATTCTAACATTTGAATATCAATCCATAACAAAATAAAGATTGATCATCGCATAGACAGAAATATTCACGAATCGAATTGTAATAGCAATGTAATCCCTCAATCTTATATCTTTCTAATTGTGGACTTCTAAATGATCTGGTCATTACATCATTACTCAAAACATCATTGAGACTCTACATGATAGGTGTAGCGACCAGATCATTTAGAAGTCCACAATTAGAAAGA
The DNA here is from genome assembly GCA_001598015.1 of Dorcoceras hygrometricum. Lineage (NCBI taxonomy): Eukaryota > Viridiplantae > Streptophyta > Magnoliopsida > Lamiales > Gesneriaceae > Dorcoceras > Dorcoceras hygrometricum. The sequence goes on from KV009946.1 coordinate 313,892, forward strand.
TATGAGATTGAGGGATTACATTGCTATTTCAATTCGATTCTTGAATATTTCAGTCTATGTTATGATCAATCTTTATATTGGATTGATATTCAAATGCTAGAATACAAGTACAGTAGATGTTTAGTAACTTCTGCAAACCAAGTGGATTCTCTATTTAACTAAAATTCTCGGTTTCCATGCACGTCTTTTGTTTTGAAAAACAGAGCACGCTTTCTTAAGAGTTTTGCATATTGATATAACGTGTTTGTTTTCCTTAGTCATTGTAAATCATATGAATAGGATCTTATGTTGCTTCATGCATCATTACTTTCAAATCAAATCATATTAAGCGGTGCTCGCTCTCAAGAAGCCGAACAAAATACTTTCAAAGTGTTTTAAAGGAAACAGGCGGGGCGCAAGAAGTATACTGGATTTTCTGCTGTTCTTGTGTTAAAGATACCAGGCAAATAAACTCTGTTTCTTGCTCACTTAATAGAAAGCATATATTCAATTCTGTTTTTATGTTTATGTATGAGTTTTAAAGGAAGATGGTTTCGGCTGTTCTTCAAAGAAAAATCATGAAGTTCATGCTCTGTTTCTATGAAGAAGTTGAGTTACTGTAATTTTTATTCGAGAATGATTTAGGAAATGTCTTGGTGATGTTATTCCAATGAATTCCTGAGATTTTCAGTAATTCATTCATCGAAGTAGCTTACAAGTAGCTTATTCGATTCTTTCCAGAAGTTTTAGAAAGTATGTCGAAGTCTTTAGAGGAAGGTAACCTTCGTAGTTCATGGTTATCTACAATAGGAAAGCTGGTTCTTATACCTATGCTGATATTGTCTTATCGAAAATATTCTAAGTATGAAATCAGCAGGTTCATTTCTTTGATTGAAATTCAGCAGATGCTTTGCTTTCGCAAATCCAGCAGATGTTTTGTAAAATCAGCAGATGCATAAATCAGCAGTAGCGACTGGTTGTAGCGACTGGTTGTAGCGACTGAGTTATGCGCTACGACATCGTTTCGATTGATAATTATTTAAAAGACCTAGCGACTGGATTCTTGTCTTGCGACTGATTCCTATTCGTTGCGACTGGTACTGTTCACCAGCAGATGTATTTCACTTCATTATTTCAGCAGTTGCTTTACTTATTTCTAAGTACTGTTCATTCAGCTGGTATTAGTCTTGCGACTGGTACTGTTCACCCCAGCTGGTCACTGTTCATTCTTCGTTTTCTTCATTAGATAACGAAAATCTCAGAATTTGATTCTTCCTTCAATTCTAAATTAGTTTAATGAATCTTTCGACTTATCTGACAGATTCAACTAGCTAAATTATTCAGTTTTCATCTTCGCAAGCATTACGAGGAAATTCTTTACAGTTCCAGAACATCATAGACAAACGAAAACCAGTAGCTCAAATAAAAAGAAAGAAAACAGAGCAGAACATTGTTTTACGAAATGTTTTAAGTTATGACAATGAAAAGGGTCCCTAATGAAAGGGTGAGTGCGCGGCTGACGAACCGTGTGCCCTTTTAACCAGGAAGGACTAGGATTACAGGTCGACGGATCTGTATACCCCTTCAACCATGAGCCATAGTGCTAAGACTGATATCAGGAGTTTGATCAAACGAAATGGACCAAATGTTTAAAGTATTGTCATAATTTTCCCAGAAAATGAAAGAAGAGCACAAGAGTGATTACGATCACAGTTCTTAAGAAATGTTTAAAGAAAATGTTTTCAGAATTGATTCATGCTTATGCTTTCGATTATTACTAGACTTCATAAGTTATGTTACGCTTGTTTATTCTTAAGCGTAAAGTTCAGACTCCAGTATGTACCAGTTCTTGAGCAATTGTATTCTTACTTTTGTTATTCCAGATTTTACCTGCTGGGCCTTTGGCTCACTAGTTTTTGTTGAGTGCAGGTAAATTACAGCAGGAAGATGGAGGGAGATGAACATAATGGAAGGAGTGTGTTTATCGTGGACATTTGAGTTTTGTTTTCTTCTGTTTCAAAGTTCATAGCTTCTTTTTGAGAACACTGGTGTACTGTACTGAATATTCTGGTTTAAGTTGTATCAAAACAAGATTTCAGAATTTTGTTATGTTTTCAACCAGACGTTATCACACTACGAGATGCATTATTGACAGATGATATAGTTGTTCTCTTCATTTCCGCACCATTGCATAAATTATTCTAGATTTCTTACCTCTGAATGTGAAGTATTTCAGTATACTAGTTTCAACCCAGATAGTTAGTAGCGATCCATTCTCCAACGTTTATAACTTTTGATTTTACTCAATTGAACCCCAAAACTTATAATTATTCCGTCAAGAAAATGAGGGTCGTTACAATAGGTGTCATATTTTGACCCGTTTACCGACTCCGTTGAGGTCATCAATGGCGGGGTTGGATGAGGTCTCAATGCATATAGGAGTCTATGCTTTGTTGTCGAGGATTCATCACCCGCCTTGGTGCATGGATATCCTATGCTATTTGAGAAGATAATAATGTGAAAAATCTCTAGCCAGAGTATCAGATGTGTTTTAGGTAAATGGATTTACCTAGTAGCACATGCGATGTCACTATTTTATCTCGAAGTGTATGCATGGCTATCGAATCTCTAGCGACTCTCGGTTTATCAATGATCGTTTATTCGGTCGGGATATATGAGATAAAAGGACCGTACTATACGCTAATCTTGACCAACTGGTTCTTGCAGGAACTATCAATGATACCTAGAGGATCATGAGGCTATGTTGCTAGATGCTTTACCATGGTCAGATGGATAAGTCCGAAAAGATGTTTTCAGAGCCACAAAGAGTTGTGAGCCCACGACTAGCTGTATCCCTGAACTACAAGCACTGGTTTCTCAGTTCTCGTACGGAAATGGTATTCAAAGTGTTGAATATAGTATGAGGAAAGTTGGGAGTATGACTTCCAAAATTAACTGGGTAAATATGACTTTCCTTTTAGCTGATAGGGGCCTAACTGCTAATTTTGGATTAGGTGGTCTGAAAAATTTATTTTCACATCATAATGTACAGTTTCAGAAATTGTGCAGATCGATCCGATCTGATCGTCGATCGGGATTTGATGAAACCACTATGATGGACTTGAAACCAATGTGCCATGGGCTTGTGCCTGGCTTTAGCCCATTAACCTGATTTAAACCCATGAAATATCTATAAATAGAGGCTTCGGGGGAGCTATTCATTTCAACCAAGTTGCGTTGACAACTCTCATCTCCCCTCCCCTCCACTCTCCGCCTCTTCCCACCATCATCGCCCACCGACGCCTCCGCCGTCGGAATTCATTCCGGTCGTCTCGACGTAGAGATTCCGTTCGTGAAACTTTTGCTGATTTCTAGTGCAAACCAGCAAAGGAATTGGGATCCCCGTCGTGAACCGGATTAGATTATTGGAGTTGTTCAACCGTTGAAGGGCTATCTCTCTTTGCAGAATAGTCGGAGCCGGGCGCCAAACGCCAAATATAAATATTTGTAAACATCCCATGCATGTTTAGTATTGATTTTATTCGTGTATGATCGTTCCTGGGCATAAAATTTTTAAACTTCCTCTGCGCCCCGGGAGCACGATCCCAATCCGCCGCTGCACCAACAGTATGATTTATATATTGGGATAAAAAAATGATACCGTCGCTTTCCATTAAGTCACGAAAATTTCAACGTTCAAATGTGAATTAATTTTATCAAGGAGGAGATAAAACACATAAAAGAAAATGATATTTGAGATCTTTTCTCATTACCTAGAATGTGAAGCTTATGGACTGTAAATGAATATTTTAATAAATGAAGTATTGGTAATGTAAATTAAATAGGATTTTATACAGTAAAAGGGCGTCAATTTTAAAGATTTTTTTTTGGTTTCTTTGAAAGACTCTTTATAATTATAAAGAAGTTAGTGGTGTAGTTCAATCAATAAATGGTATTGTTTCATCAAATTATCATCTCATTTGGTTTTGAGATGACATTGGTCCATCATTCTATATACCAAAGTTCTATTGGTGTAAATATATTTTTCTGGTTTTATATATATTGGAAACCAAGTGTTAGTTTAAGGGAGACAAGTTTTGTTATAATTAGTGCCCTAAGAATGATGGTAAGGAAAAAACAAAAGGAATGTAGACGATTCCTTGATCTAGTGGATTCTAATACATACTCAGGTCTATAACACATCATTAGGATCAAACATTTACCACTAAACCAAAAATTGTAGATGTCAGTCAAGATGCAACTTTATTTCTTATAGATATGGTAGTATAGTACAACAAGCGCTTACCACTAGGACAAAAGTTAGTCAACGTTCAACTTTTTTTTCTTATATACGTAGTAGAGCAGAGTCCACCTAATGTGTGTATTAGGGTCGGTCTGCTAAGCTCATGACTTTGGGGAGGTACATGTCTAATTACTAGTGCTATCTCATATCTTTTAGAGATCAGTCTTAGCATTTGTCCTGTAATCGACCTTATCCCAAGTAGAGATAGTTAAGTTCTGATGTCATTTTTACGGCTCACCTAACAAACCAGATCAATAGATGCAACTCAGCAACTTGACGTACGAGAACTTTCCAGAACGTCACCGATTCATTATTACTTTCATCGATGCACGCATAACTAAAAGATCCGCCTTCCCAAGAAGTATAGAATATGCTTATTGGGATAATCGAACACCTAACCTCGCTCTGATACTAATTTTTAGGATCAAGCGCTTATCACTAGGCCAAAATTTATAGCTGTTAGCCAATGTGCACTTTTATTTTCTTATATACGTGATAGCATAGAGTACAACTATTGTGTGCGTTAAGGTTGATTTGTTAAGCCTGAGATCGGGGAGGTGCATGTCTACCTACTAGTGCTATATCATATCCTTTGGAAATCAGTATTATCCTTCCCCCATCGTCGATCATATCCTCAACGGAGATAGTCTTATCCATTAAGATCTGTTATCACTTGTATAGCCTAGATAGCCAACCAAATCAAGAGACGCAACATCAACAGTTGGATGTACGAGAGCCCTGGAGGTCATCCATCACATTATTACTCTCAACCATGCATGCTTAACTCATTACTTGAAGTGATCAAGACTAACTTTTAGAAGCAATCAATTAGATCTTACAATATTTACAGAATAGAGAGGATTACATGCTCGTAGAAGTCATATCAGTTTAAGATCATTTGGTATTCTAACTCTATAGTTTGGAAAAAACATTTGTTGGGCTGTGATTAGTTGTTTGGTGTCGTCTAATAAAGAGCTAAAAGGTCACTTGTTATAGCCTCTGTTTTATGACAAAGACTTTAAAACGTGTTACAAAGCATCAAATCAAATTCTTATTTGTTAAAAGAAGAGTTAAGAGATAGAGTGCATAATTGTCTGTAATTGTATATATACTTATTAAGGTACTATCACCCCAAAAGTATTTATGTGCACACAATATATATGGGTGTGTCAATTACGAATATTCATCTTTTGTGGGAGAACAGTAAATTTACATGCTTGTGGCTAGTTCATTCAGTGTATGAATATTTAAGGTTATTATGCAAAAATAAAGTTTTTCCGTGTATTCCCCCGTTATGATTGATTTCACTAAGGTTTAAAGGAAAACCAATTGAAAATAGGCTACGTGAGGTTGCAATACATACAATTTCTATGCTACACATCCAAATCATAATCCATGCCAGTAAGTTATATTGCATGAGATATCATTGATGGGTACGTAGAGTTACGATAAGTATAATAAAGACATATTTGACTATGTTGGCATAATTGATGGTCTAGATCGGTTATAGATACACTTGAGTAATGAACAAAGTAAATAAATTCAGTTATTTTGCAAACATATTACAAGGTTTCACATATAAGCAAGTGGGAGATAGTTAAAACATAGTTCTAATGGTTGGACTTACATCTAAATAATTATATATAATTATATATTGTGAACAGTCAAAAAAAGTAAAATAATTAAGTGATTTAAATATGACTTAAGGTAATTGGGGTTAATGTATCTTGTAGGTTGAGAATTTTAATGTGCAAAGACAATTAACGTTTCTATTTGATGAACTTAAATAAATAAAAAAACTAAATACATGTATACAAAGTCACGATCCTTGGATCACATGATCAAGTCATTATATACTAGGAGAGTAAGATATAATTTAAATAACTCGAACGAAAAATCGCCTTGATCTGGAAGACTAAACCTATTATGGAATAGGTATGCTTCCACTACAGAATTATCAGTGTATATATTTATATAACGTGATGGTTTAGGATTTACACGTTTTATGGGTTTTTGTGTGATTTATCTAACAGACAGTTGACCATCCCATCAACGAGCCAACCAGTGCCTTATTATGCCAAAACTAAATTTTGATTAATTTGAAGACCAAATTTTAGTTTATACTAATTTTCTACGATTTTTTTTTTTTTGCTTTCTTACCCATCTTAAGTTCATTGTTTTATTTCTATATACCGGAGAGTATACTATTTCTATATTTCTCTCAACAAGCTTATCCTATGAATTTGGTGTAGCGTAAAAGGTTTGGGTTATGACATGCAAAATATATATGGTTCTTGGCCGTTTGAACCATTGAAGCAAATGATTGACAATATATCATCCCAAGAAATAGAAATATTGAGAAAACGTTATAGTCAATCTAGGGAAACATGATACTGAGAATATAAATGAGGTGCAACATATTTTGTGAAAGTAAAATAAAAAAAATTTGCTGATATTTGTCTATTTCTTGGAGGATAAAATCTCTTCTAAGGAAACAGAAAAGGATTTAATAATTAATGCATTAAAATAGTTTTTTAATTAAATCTGATGCTATCTCAAATTCGTCCTCGATTCCCGACCAGAGTTACACCTCGCCACCCGAGGAGATTCAGACACACTTCTATAATTTTCCAAGATTTGTTTCATGGTGAGAATATTTATGAATGTTCCTGATGATATTTGGCTGTTTTTGAAAGTATATGCCATGAATTGCAACGGAGTGGGGTATTTATAGGGAAGAGATCTGGATTGTCACCTGGCCACTCATGACTAGGTATGAGTTTGACGGTCTGGCCTGCACACGTAATCAGACCAATCAGAAACCAGTGTAGTCCTGACAACACGCTACCCAGATTAATCATTACAAGGTATGGGCTGAGCAGCTTTTTACGCGCGATAATCATTTTTTATGGTATAGGCCCTGGTCTGGGGGGGGGGGGGTGAGCTATCTCGGCGGGTTTCCAGTGCCCGAGAAGTGGCTCGCTCCTCTAGGCGGTCGTTGGATGAGATGATGGTCCAGCATGATAAGCTAATGATGGAGCTTGAAGATGTCCGCGGGGTTTCTGACGTCGAGAAGAGATCTCTCACGGATAAGCTGGCTACCTCGGAAGCTTCCGTGACACGTCTTCAAGAGGAGATGAAGAAGATGAAGGAGGAGCTTGAGGCGACATGGGAAAAAGAGGAAAGAAGATTTCCTCAAGTCTTCAGAGTTTGATCGGTTATGCTCCGCCAATGCATTATCTTTCTTTGAGCAAGGTTTTAACGGGTGTTTGGCCCAATTTAGGGCTAACGGTTACTCGGAGGCTGAGCATCCAGCATCATTCCTCAGCGTTTTGAAGGCTTTGGAAGACTTGCCTGAGGAAGGCGAAGTGGAGTCTTCTTCTTCTCCCAAGAAATGACTTTTCCTTCTATTTTTTCAATATCGTTGTAATGTTTCCCAATTTAATGAAAAAACTTTTTTGTAGTCTATTCCATGTCTTTGGATCTTTTTTCTTTTCTTTGGATAGATCTGTTAGAGTTGATGCCCAACTAGCCAACCTGTGGCGTGTGGGTTCATAGACTCTTGTATATGACAATCTTTATAGATGATATTCACATTTATTTATATGGAATTCTTTACTTTCATTGTGTGTATGATGATTTACAATTGCGTTGAGTAAAGACCTAGAATGCACTAAAGTGTATGTTAGATGTGATAGTGGGTATGACGGCTATTATGAAACACATCTAATAGTCACTGTGTATTCTGAACATGTTCCTAGTCGATTGGGACGTCAAAATGAGGATAAGGCCGCCCGAGCTCGAGACTAGTATCTGCGATGCGAAGTACATAGTTTCATTGGTAGGGAACATTGTGATGTTCTGAGCATGCAAATAGATAGTGACCTGGTGATCTATCGAACTACCCTCGTTCGGACTTTCCAAGTGGTTACCATTTGTCGAGTGGATAAGTCCGAGGTCTTGGTTGTAATGATTAGTCCTCACGACTCGAAACGTCATTGAGACTCTACATGATAGGCGTCTCACTTTGACTCGTTTGCCGACTCACTTGGGGTCATAAGGCGTCGGGATTGGGTGAGACCCCGATGCATGTAGGAGTCGATGCATCGTTGTCGAGGATTCACCGCTCTCAGACATGCGTGGATATCCTATGCTATCTGAGGGGATAATAGTGTATAAATCTCTGGCCAGAGTACTAGAAGTGTTTTAGGTAAATGTGTTTACCTAGTTACACTCGCGATGTCACTATTCGATCTCCAAGATGTACGCATAGCTTCGGATCTTTAGCGACTCTCGATTTACCAATGGTCGTTGATCTGATCGAGATATATGGATTGAAAGGACCGTACTGTATGCTAACCACGACCAACTGGTTCTTGCAGGCACTATCAGTGATACCTAGGGGATCATGGGGCGAGTTGCTAGACGCTTTTACCATGATCCGTTGGGCAAGTCCGGAATTGTGATTCCGGAGCCACAATGGTTGTGGGCCCACGGCTAGCTGTATTACCAATGGTCGTTGATCTGATCGAGATATATGGATTGAAAGGACCGTACTGTATGCTAACCACGACCAACTGGTTCTTGCAGGCACTATCAGTGATACCTAGGGGATCATGGGGCGAGTTGCTAGACGCTTTTACCATGATCCGTTGGGCAAGTCCGGAATTGTGATTCCGGAGCCACAATGGTTGTGGGCCCACGGCTAGCTGTATCCCTGAACCATTGAGGGTCACACAAGTACT
>KV009946.1:338503-377741 GCA_001598015.1 Dorcoceras hygrometricum
TGGGTCTTCCTACTCAAAGCATCTGCTACTGAGTTCATCCGCCCAGGCTGATACTGAATCTCACAGTTAAAGTCCTTGAGCAATTCCATCCATCGTCGTTGCCTCATATTCAGATCAGATTGCGTGAAGATATATTTCAGGCTCTTGTGGTCGGTGTACTCCACAAATTCTTCACCATACAGATAATATCGCCAAATCTTCAAGGCAAACACTATCACAGCCAACTCCAAATCATGAACAGGGTACCTCGTCTCGTGAGGCTTCAACTGTCGAGATGCATAGGCAATCACGTACCCGTTCTGCATCAGAACACATCTCAAACAGTTGAGAGAAGCATCGGAGCACACCACAAATCCTCAGGATCCAGACGGTAGAGCCAAAATAGGAGAAGTAGTCAAATTCTCCTTCAACGTCTGAAAACTGAACTCGCACTCGTCAGTCCAAACAAACTTCTTATCCTTCTGAGTCAACTGAGTCAAAGGCCTGGCTATCGAAGAGAACTTCTCGATAGAACGCCTATAATAGCCAGCCAATCCCAAAAAGCTGCGGATCTCTGAAACGTTCCTAGGTCTCTCCCAGTTAAGAACTGCTTCGACCTTACTCGGATCCACCGAAATCCCTTGCGCCGAAATCACATGATCGAAAAAGATAATCCGATCAATCCAAAATTCACACTTGCTGATCTTGGCGTACAATTGCGAGTCTCTCAACCTCTGCAACACCAATCTGAGATGCTCCTTATGTTCTCTCATGCTCCTCGAGTACACTAGGATGTCATCTATGAAGACGATCACGAACCGATCGATATACTCGCTAAAGAGCGATTCATCAAATCCATGAAAACAGCTGGGCCATTCGTCAACCCAAAAGGCATGACCAGAAACTCATAATGCCCATAACGAGTCCGGAAAGCTGTCTTCGCCGCATCAGCGTCCCTAATCCGCAACTGGTGATAACCAGAGCGCAAATCAATCTTTGAGTAAACGACCGATCCCTGAAACTGATCGAACAAGTCATCAATCCTCGGCAAAGGTAACTTGTTCTTCACCGTCGCTTTATTCAACTGTCGGAAATCCACGCACATCCTCATAGATACATCCTTCTTCTTCACGAAAAGAATCAGAGCTCCCCAAGACGACATACTCGGTCTGATGAAGCCTTTCTCCAAGAGATCTCTCAACTGATCCTTCAGCTCTTTCAACTCTGCGGGCGCCAACCGATACGGAGCTCTAGAAATCGGGGCGGTACCGGGCACCAATTCGATGCTGAAATCGATCTCACGTCTCGGAGGGAATCCAGGAATCTCATCTGGAAACACGTCGGGAAACTCTCGAACGATCGGAATGTCGCTCAACTCCAATCGTTGCTCTTGGGAAACATCAAGCGCGTAAATCATGAATCCCACGTTATCCAGCGATAGCAGGCTAAACATCTCCATGGCGGACACCAGTGGAATCTTCGAGTGTGAATCAGCACCATAGATGGAAACACGTCGGGAAACTCTCGAACGATCGGAATGTCGCTCAACTCCAATCGTTGCTCTTGGGAAACATCAAGCGCGTAAATCATGAATCCCACGTTATCCAGCGATAGCAGGCTAAACATCTCCATGGCGGACACCAGTGGAATCTTCGAGTGTGAATCAGCACCATAGAACTCCCACTTCTCACCCGAGTCAGGGCGAAATCTCACCACACCATAAAAATAGTCAACAGTAGCCTTGTAGCTAGACAACACATCCATCCGCAAGATGCAATCAAAATCTCTTATTCCCAAAACAATCAGATTGGACACCAAAATGTGCTCATCAAATCGAAGCACACAATACAATACCACTTCACGGGACCACAGATTCACACCAGCAGGGGTAGACACGGAAACAACATCACACAATGGGAAAGAACCCAACCCATACTCACAAACAAACATCTCAGAAATAAAAGAGTGTGATGCACCAGTGTCAAATAACTCTCGCAAGATAATAAAAAATAAAGCATGTACCTGCGATCATCATACCAGGCGCCTCCTCAGCCTGCTCTCTCGTCAAAGCGTTTGCCTGAGCCTGCTGCGGAATCTGGAACGGAGGTCTCGAATGTGCTCCAAACCTAGAAGGCTCACGGGGTTGGAATCCAGATCGCTGGGTAGGGGCAGGAAACTGTGGTCTCTGAGAAGAACCACCAGCTGATCCCTGCTGCGAAGGAACTGGAGACTGACCCCTCAACAACGGACACACTCTAACAAAGTGTCCTGGCTGTCCACAGTTACGGCAGGACCCCTGAACTCCACGACACTGCGAAGTCGGATGCCTTCCTCCGCACTGTCCACAAGACATGCCACTAGAACCGCTGCCAGAACCACTGCCAGAACCAGAACTCTCAGGACCAGAGGAACTCGAATCCTCCTTCTTCTTAAACTGTTTCCCCCGTGGACGAAACGTTTGGCGATTCGAATGCTGCTGCTGCGACCCCTGAGGAGAATAGAAAGATTGCGACACATCCTGCACAGGCTGATAGGTGCGTCCAGTAGTCGGCTGAATCAGAGCCTCAACCTCCATCAAACTCTCTTCAATGTCCACCGCTCGGTTCACTGCATCAATATAGGTCGCAGGTGACTCAGACAAAACCATTTGGTACAAATCAGGCCTCAAGCCTTTCAGAAATTTGTTCCTCTTCGTCCTCTCTTGGTTGGCAACGTGAGGCACATAAACCAAAAGCGCAAAAACTGTCGAGGATACTCAGCCACTTGCATGCTACCTCGCTTCAAGTTGTCAAACTCCCGCATCCGACTGTTATAGAAGGAATCCAGGGTATACTCCTGTCTGAACGCCTCACAGAAGCTCTCCCAGGTGACCACAGCCCCACTATCACGAAGGATACGAGAAGTACCTCTCCACCAGCGTTGTGCATTGTCTCTCAGCTGCAACACCGCCAGCTTCAGTCTCTTCTCGGGAGCGTACTCCAGATTATCGAATAACTCCTCCATCTGAGCTAACCAAGACTCAGCCGAAGCACCGCCCTCAGTAGCAGAAAACGTCGGACGGTTCGTCCGCTGAAACCTAGCTAGGACCAACTCCATCTCGCCTATCTGTCTAGTAACATTCTCAACCTGATGAACATCATCACCACTACCTGCCCTAGACTCCTCCGCAGTACGTCTAGTCGTCCTACCTCTTCCTCTTCGCGACGGCATCTGAACAAATCTAGAGGTAATATCTCACAGCAGATATATCACATAGATAGATAAAAAGCTACACATAAACTCACAGAGTCAATCAAAAATCAAAACATTGTCTCTCAGCTGCAACACCGCCAGCTTCAGTCTCTTCTCGGGAGCGTACTCCAGATTATCGAATAACTCCTCCATCTGAGCTAACCAAGACTCAGCCGAAGCACCGCCCTCAGTAGCAGAAAACGTCGGACGGTTCGTCCGCTGAAACCTAGCTAGGACCAACTCCATCTCGCCTATCTGTCTAGTAACATTCTCAACCTGATGAACATCATCACCACTACCTGCCCTAGACTCCTCCGCAGTACGTCTAGTCGTCCTACCTCTTCCTCTTCGCGACGGCATCTGAACAAATCTAGAGGTAATATCTCACAGCAGATATATCACATAGATAGATAAAAGATCACATAAATCACAGAGTCAATCAAAATCAAATCAAAACTCTATGCCTAGACTCGAGTGTGATCAAAGGAAATCGAGCTTATCCCAGTTAAGCTCTGATACCAAAAATATCAGGCCCGTGCCAATCTCACAGGATTAGAGCACAATTAAGCACATAATCACGGAAGCGTAAAACAGGGCTTAAAAATTTTTCGAAATAAAATGGGCCTGAACTCAAAACATTCATTCAAAATATCAATACTCAAAATACGAGTTAACTCAAACTCATGCCATACAGGTAACAACAAATATCAATTCAAAAACAGATCCCCAAATACATATGACACGGGGCATTCCCCGGGTTCGATACATAAATAAAATAACTGGCACTCATGGGAACGGGGATCGACCAGCTGAACCTCCACTCTATCCAGATTGGTTACCTGAAGATCCTGCAAGTGGGTAACACAGACCCAAACAACACAAAAGTAGGAAAACAAATACGAGGTCAAGCCTCAGTACGAAGAGCTATCAAAACAGCTAATCATGCAACATGCTATGATCAATGCTATGAAATGCATGCGGCTATCAAGGATCGGATAGCTAGACCAGTGTATCAACTGGCACATCATCTCAGTCAGCCTCTATACCCGCACGGTGTATCAACCGGGGAAATCATCGGTCCGTGATCTTCAGAGCTCGTAAGCCCATCACAGCTCGGTGGTAGACACTCGAATTCGGTAGTCACCACTCCGATGATAGCGTTGGACTTTTCAGGCACAACTCATCAGTCGGCCAGTCACAACGTGGCTTTCAATCAGGTCATCAATCAATCTGTCAATCAGGCTCGAGATGTATGCATGTATGCCAATTCAATAGTCAATGCACAATGCATACAATTCAATACGTGAAAACAGAATGTAAAAGTCAATCATTTCACAAGCTGTATCACGTAAATCACATAAGCATATCAGCAGATTTCACAACATCAATCACAGCCATGCTCACACTCAAGCTGCTAAATCTGCTCAATTCGTACCTCAATCCTCTGAATTATCCAACAGATCTCACCAGGCACGTCTAACCTCAAACCTTCACTCACTGGTCACGACAATTCAGTTGTAAGCCTCCTGGAAGTTCAGATCGGTTAAAACATCTAGTAATTCAGCTCAACACTAAGTCGAATTCACTTAGCACCTACGGCCGAAAACTAAATCCTAGTTCTGCCATACAACTCAGGCTAAACAGCTGAAACATAACTTCAAAACAGAGGAGAACACTTACCCAAAAGTTTACACTAACAGAGGAACGCTCGGGCAAGATTTCACATAAAACGTCGAACGAACAGGCTCTTCGCGTTTCCTCAAATCCACGGTTCCAGTCTCCAAATTAGTATCAATCGGTAGAGAAACTCAAGAGGAGTTCAGCGCCACCAATATCATTCAAAACAACGGCGGGACACGGCGGCAATCGACGAAAGAGTGCTACGGTGAACAGTAGCTATCGAGGGATTCGAAGAATGGAGATAAGAGATATCGGGTGAAAATAATCTAAGTGTTGCTCAACACTTCTCCTTATATCCCCATACAACAGCTGCTGTTCTAAAATAATCAGACGACAGGAACAGTAGAAATCTCACGACTGGTATTCATGTTTCCTTCAACAAAACCAGTAGCAGCAACCAGACGTTGCATTTATCTTCGCACACCAAAACGACGCCGCACCAACTAATCGAAACGATCTCACTGCGCTCCACCAGCTGATACCACATTTCCTACGAAATAACCAGCAGCTGGTTACGCTAAACAATCCAGACGCAAGCGTAGCTAAACAAAACGACGTCGCATAAGACACGTCAGCACTGCTGTCAACAGCTGATCCAACCAACAGCTGGTAATCAATTCCTCACAACTGGTACCAGACGCAATCCCCAAAATGCAGCGTTTCAACTTATCTAAACGATGTCGTCTCACATCCATGACTGGTTCTTCAAACCAACAACTGGTCACCCCGACGCAACTACTGATTTCCAATTTCTACCAGCTGCGAGCTACAGTAGACTTCTGAAATGAGCTATGACTGGTTTCACCAAAACGACGGCGTATTAATCTCCTGCGATTCCAAATACGCGTTGCAACTGGATTTCACCACCGACCAGCTTCTAACTCAAAATACCAAAATTACGAAAACTTCCTACAATTAAGCTCTTCTAATCTCAGATGAATTCGATTAATCACTAATCTAAAATCTGATTCCTCACACGATCAAAAAGACCAGTGATGTTCCGAAGCCACGAATCTGCATCCTCGCTCGAATCGTCGCCATTGAAGACCTGAGGATTCATCCTCTGAAACCTCGCTATCACAACGTCCATCCTCTCTACAGTGGTCGGCAAAACCTCAACCTCCTCCTCTTCATCATGGCTACTACAAGTACGACCAAAGAAATTGAGCTTATCCCAGCTTAAGCTCTGATACCAAAAATGTCAGGCCTCGTGCTCACAACAGAGTAAAACCACATAAACACAAGCGGAAGCTACTAAAAAGCGGGTAAAATTTTTGCTTTTGGCCTGACGGTTTAAAACAATATAATTTAAAATACGACAATACTAAAAATAGATATCCCAATTTAACAAACCCAACCACAAAGGCTACAAGCTCACGACAAGCAGCACAACATAACATGTATCAAATACCTGGTACAACCACAACTGAGTACAACAAAATACAACAATAGCACAGGACATCCCCTGGCTAACTATACCGATACATAAATATAAGCTATACGCTACTGGGACTCAAACCACCTCCTGAGGCACCTCTAGCTGGGTCAGCACCACGAACAGCTGAATAACCTGGGAAACCTGAACAACAACAGGCAAACAAACAAATCAAGCCCCAGATATGTATGTTGAATTATGAATTTTATTTTTCTTATTGATCGTCTCCCGGCCTTTATTCTTTGTTCTTCCGCTGCCTCGCCGGGGGGCGGATCCGGATCCCCAACAAATAGTGTATAAATCTCTGGCCAGAGTACTAGAAGTGTTTAGGTAAATGTGTTTACCTAGTTACACTCGCGATGTCACTATTCGATCTCCAAGATGTATGCATAGCTATCGGATCTTTAGCGACTCTCGATTTACCAATGGTCGTTGATCTGATCGGGATATATGGATTGAAAGGACCGTACTGTACGCTAACCACGACCAACTGGTTCTTGCAGGCTCTATCAGTGATACCTAGGGGATCATGGGGCGATGTTGCTAGACGCTTTTACCATGATCCGTTGGGCAAGTTCGGAATTGTGATTCCGGAGCCACAATGGTTGTGGGCCCACGGCTAGCTGTATCCCTGAACCATTGAGGGTCACACAAGTACTGGATTCGAGATTCCCGCACGAATACTCAGCTCAATGTGTTGAGCTTACGAAGAGGATTTGGGAGTGCGATTTCCTAAAGGGTCAACAGAGGTCAAATCGTGATTTGCCGATGTTGAGGGGCAAAACGGTCATTTTGCACTGGGGTTCTGAAAAATGGTTTTTCAGATCATAGTATTCAGTTTTGGAAACTGAGTCGATTGGTCCGATCTGATAGGCGATCGGAGTTATAATGAAGTCTCGGTGATGGGGATGAACTGAATGTTCACCCGTTGGACCCGGGCCCATTGGGCCGGTCCAAGTCCATCCTTAATTCTACTTAAGGTGGACTTAAGCCTAGACTTAAAATACAACACTCACAACTTAACCCTAAACCTAGTCTTGGCCGCCGCCCCCTCCCCTCCTCTATAAGCCGCCGCCGCCGTGCGTCGCTTGTCGCCGCCTCTTCGCCCGAAATTGTTCCGGCCAATCTTGACGAGGAGAATCCGTCCGTGCAGATCTCGTCAGGCCTTCTAGTGCAGGCTGACGAAGAAATCCCGTCTCCGGTCGTGGATCTGATTGACGATATCTACCGCCACCTACCGTGAAGTGCCGTTTTCTTTACGAAACCGGTCGGAGCCAGGCACGAGTTGCCAGCAAGGTAGTCACCTAAACACCCTATGGTTGTGTTTATTGAAATCGTATTGATCGTCTCCCGGCATTAATTTTGTTCTTCCGCTGCCTCTCCGGGAGGCGTGATCCGGATCCGTCGCGGTTCCCAACAAGATCGTGCTTTTAATAGGATCTTAATACTAGTAGTTACTCAGACGCAGAGTATATCGGGCTTTCGTTTTCTTATATAGGACCGCTATCCCAGTAAATTCTGGCCAACCTGAGTTGGTAATCGGGTGCCGAGTAGATCGGTCTTTTGCTTAGATAGGATCGCTATACAAATAGACTTCGGCCAACGTGAGTTGGTAATAGGGTGCCGAGTAGATCGGTCTTTTGCTTAGATAGGATCGCTATCCAAGTAGTTTTCAGCCATCGTGAGTTGGTAATCGGGTGTCGAGTAGATCGATCTTTTGTCAGATATGATCGCTATCCAAGTAGACTTCAGCCAATGTGAGTTGGTAATCGGGTGCCGAGTAGATCGGTCTTTTACTTAGATAGGATCGCTATCCAAGTAGACTTCAGCCAACCTGAGTTGGTAATCGGGTGCCGAGTAGATCGGTCTTATATTCTTCTTGGTTTGCCAAAAAAGTATCTTACATTGATATGTCTTTAAGTACAAAAAGCAGCCATGATAGCTTAAGAGTAGTACTTTCTTAGATGACAGATGTTCCACGGTCGCTTACTTCTTTTTCCATCAGCGTCTGCCAGGTAATAAGCGGATACTACTGCTTTTTCCACTGCTCGGAAGGGTCCTTCGTATTTTGGATCTAGTTTCCCTCTTTCCCCATGATATTGGATTCTTCTCATCACCAAATCTCCTACTGTGATATGTCTTGGTCGCACTTTTCTATGGTAAACTCTGGCTATTCTCCGTTGGTATGCTATAATCCTTACGGCTGATCGATCCCTTTTCTCGGTTATATGATCTAGGTCCATTTTCCGTAGTGCATCGTTCTTGTCAGGCCCCGTGCTAATCTCACAGGATTAGAGCACAATTAAGCACATAATCAAGGAAGCGTAAAACAGGACTTAAAAATTTTTCGAAATAAAATGGGCCTGAACTCAAAACATTCATTCAAAATATCAATACTCAAAATACGAGTTAACTCAAACTCATACCATACAGGTAACAACAAATATCAATTCAAAAATAGATCCCCAAAATACATATGACACGGGGCATTCCCCGGGTTCGATACATAAATAAAATAACTGGGACTCATGGGAACGGGGATCGACCAGCTGAACCTCCACTCTGTCCAGCTTGGTTACCTGAAGATCTTGCAAGTGGGTAACACAGACCCAAACAACACAAAAGCAGGAAAACAAATACGAGGTCAAGCCTCAGTACGAAGAGCTATCAAAACAGTTAATCATGCAACATGCTATGATCAATGCTATGAAATGCATGCGGGCTATCAAGGATCAGATGGCTAGACCAGTGTATCAACTGGCACATCATCTTAGTCAGCCTCTATACCCGCACGGTGTATCAACCGGGGAAATCAACGGTCCGTGATCTTCAGAGCCCGTAAGCCCATCACAGCTCGGTGGTAGACACTCGAATCCGGTAGTCACCACTCCGATGATAGCGTTGGACTTTTCAGGCACAACTCATCAGTCGGCCAGTCACAACGTGGCTTTCAATCAGATCATCAATCAATCTGTCAATCAGGCTCGAGATGTATGCATGTATGCCAATTCAATAATCAATGCACAATGCATACAATTCAATACGTGAAAACAGAATGTAAAACTCAATCAATTCACAAGCTGTATCACGTAAATCACATCATATCAGCAGATTTCACAACATCAATCACAGCCATGCTCACACTCAAGCTGCTAAATCTGCTCAATTCGTACCTCAATCCTCTGAATTATCCAACAGATCTCACCAGGCACGGCTAACCTCAAACCTTCACTCACTGGTCACGAAAATTCAGTTGTAAGCCTCCTGGAAGTTCAGATCTGTTAAAACATCTAGTAATTCAGCTCAACACTAAGTCGAATTCACTTAGCACCTTCGGCCGAGAACTAAATCCTAGTTCTGCCATACAACTCATGCTAAACAGCTGAAACATAACTTCAAAACAGAGGAGAACACTTAACCAAAAGCTTACACTAACAGAGGGATGCTCGGGCAAGATTTCACAGAAAACGTCGAACGAACAGGCTCTTCGCGTTTCCTCAAATCCATGGTTCCAGTCTCCAAATTGGTATCAATCGGTAGAGAAACTCAAGAGGAGTTCAGCGCCACAAATATCATTCAAAACAACGGTGAGACACGGCGGCAATCGATGAAAGAGTGCTACGGTGAACAGTAGCTATCGAGGGATTCGAAGAATGGAGATAAGAGATATCGGGTGAAAATAATCTAAGTGTTGCTCAATACTTATCCTTATAAATCCCCATACAACAGCTACTGTTCTAAAATAATCAGACGATAGGAACAGTAGATATCTCACGACTGGTATTCATGTTTCCTTCAACAAAACCAGTAGCAGCAACCAGACGTTGCATTTCTCTTCGCACACCAAAACGACGCCGTACCAACTAATCGAAACGATGTCACTGCGCTCCACCAGCTGATACCACATTTCCTAGGAAATAACCAGCAGCTGGTTAAGCTAAACAATCCAGACGCAAGCGTAGCAAAACAAAACGACGTTGCATAAGACACGTCATCACTGCTGTCAACAGCTGGTAATCAATTCCTCACAACTGGTACCAGACGCAATCCCCAAAACGCAGCGTTTCAACTTATCTAAACGATGTCGTCTCACATCCACGACTGGTTCTTCAAACCAACAACTGGTCACCCCGACGCAACTACTGATTTCCAATTTATACCAGCTGCGAGCTACAGTATACTTCTGAAATGAGCTACGACTGGTTTCACCAAAACGACGGCGTATTAATCTCCTGCGATTCCAAATACGCGTTGCAACTGGATTTCACCACCGACCAGCTTCTAACTCAAAATACCAAAATTACGAAAACTTCCAACAATTAATCTCTTCTAATCTCAGATGAATTCAATTAATCACTAATCTAAAATCTGATTCCTCACATAATGAATAGGGCTTTCCAACCATTTTTGGACCAGTTCGTAGTGGTATTTATTGACGACATCTTAGTATACTCTAAGACCAGATGCGAGCATATTCAACATTTAAGAACAGTTCTCCAGATTTTGAAAGAAAAGCAGTTGTTTGCAAAATTTAGCAAATACGAATTTTGGTTGGAGAAGGTATCGTTCTTAGGCCATATTATTTCTAAGGATGGGATTGAAGTCGACCCAGCTAAAGTAGAAGCTGTTCGCAACTGGCAGATACCAAAGACTGTTGCAGAGATAAGGAATTTCTTGGGTTTAGCCGGATATTATAGGCGATTTATCCAAAGATTCTCTAAGATAGCTGTTCCTTTGACCACGTTAACAAGAAAACAGGTGAAGTATAATTGGACAGCTGAATGTCAAAACAGTTTTGATAAGTTAAAGCGTGCCTCTGACAACTGTAACACGCTCTTACCAGAGAAGTGGCATCTTGTTGCATGCTCGGCCAGAAGAAGCTGGCTAAAAGAGCTTTTCTTGAAAGAGCCATACTGCCCAGATGGTTACCACAACAGCCTTCATGAATTTCTCTGAGAACGTAATCTGCTTCTTCGGGACCTAGGCACTTCAATAGAGGACGGGAGTAAGACCTTTTGAATAAGACATCATCGAGAAGCACAAAGCGAACCGCCCTCTTATTCAACTCCCGCGCTACCTGTGGATCGTTGGGGATTTTTCCGTTTCAAAGATATTCACAAATATTATATCTCCAATCTGTTTCTCCAATCTCCATTACCACTCCTGCCTGTTCAATTTGTGAAACCTTTTCCTGTAGAGGCAACTCGTTTTCGGCTCCCGAGTTTAGCGAACTAGCCAATTTGGCCAATTTGTCAGCTTTCTCGTTTTCTCCTCGGGGTATCTATTTCAATGTGAGCTCCGCAAATTTTTCTTTCAAATCATTCAGAGTATCGAAATATCTGCGTAATTTCTCATTTTTTATTTCGTAGTTTCCCATGCTTTGTTGTACCGCCAGTCGTGAATCGGAAAACAAGATGAGGTGGGAGATGCCCATACTCCTTGCCATGCGAAGCCCAATGAGTATAGCTTCATACTCTGCTTCATTATTGGATGCTCGGAAGTCTAAACGAACTGAGATACTGGTTTCCTCCCCCCAAGGAGATACGGCGATGATCCCTACTCCACTTCCCGATTGACAAGAGGACCCGTCCACAAACATTTTCCATACAATCTTTTCCTGCGTATGTACTGTCACAGCTATAAAATCGGCGAGCACTTGTGCTTTGATTGTTGTCCGAGGTTTAAACTTGATATCATATTCTCCGATTTCAGTGACCCATTTTACCAACCGGCCTGAGGTATCAGGGTGATCGATTATATGCCCTATTTCGCTATTGGTGAGCACGCTGATTGGATGAGAGATGAAGTGAGATCGGAGACGCCGAGCAGTTATTACCAATGAAAGAACCAATTTTTCCTGAGCGGTATACCTCACCTCGGCTCCCTTCAAGGCATGGATGGCGAAATAGATTGGTAAATGCTCTTTTTCTTCTATTCGTACGAGGACTGAACTAATTGCCTCCTGAGTTACTGCTAAATACACGGATAGCTCTTCTCCTTCTCGGGGTTTATTGAGTATCGGGAGCTGCCGTAGATACTCTTTGAGTTCTTGGAACGCCCGTTCGCTACGCTCATCCCACTCGAAGTTTTTAGCCTTCCTCAAAACTTTGAAAAAATGTAGGCTTCTATCCGCAGACCTTGATATGAATCGTAAAAGAGATATTATTCTTCCAGTTAATTTTTGTACTTCTTGAATGTTTCGAGGAGAATTCATGGAGGTTATTGCCTGTACTTTCTCCGGGTTGGCCTCAATCCCTCTTCGGGTTACCATATATCCTAAGAATTTACCCGTTTCTATCCCGAACACACATTTCTTGGTGTTAAGTTTCAATCCATATTTATGCAGAGTATGAAATTCAAGATCCCTTATGAAATCTCCTTCTTCTCGGGACTTGATCAAGATATCGTCTACATAGACTTCTACATTTCTCCCGATTTGTTCCCGGAATACTTTATCCATTAGTCTCTGATAAGTAGCCCCTGCATTCTTGAGACCGAATGGCATGACAGTAGAACAGTAAGTATCATCTGCAGTAATAAAACTAACCTTATCTTGATCCTTCCGAGCTAAGATCTGAGGGTACCCCTGATAGGCGTCTAAGAAACAAAGTAATTCATGTCCTGCCGTAGAGTCTACTAATTGGTCGATTTTCGGTAGTGGGTAGCAATCTTTAGGACGGGCTTTGTTTAGATCCCTGAAGTCCACACACATTCGCCAATTTCCTGAAGCCTTTGGGACCAATACTACGTTACAGCCATGTTGGGAAGAGCACCTCTCAAATATGTCCAGCTTTTAACACATCGCCGACTTGATTCCTGATTACCGCATATTTCTTCGGCTCGAAGTGTCTACGCTTCTGGATGACAGGTTTACACCCTGGAAGGGTATTGAGGCGATGCTCCATAACCTGTCATTCCACCCCTAAGTGGTCAGCCGATGTCCATGCAAATATTTCCCTATTCTTTCTTAAGCACTGAATTAGCGATGCTTTGATCTCATTGGATAACGCTCGAGCTACCCTCACTACTTCTCCTACAGTCGTCAAGGTAATTTCTTCGCTATCTTCCTCAGTTGAGACCTGAGAACCCTCCTCAGTTAAATACACATCCTTACGAGTTGTTTCCCGAGGTCGCGACAAGTGTTGGGATTTTTGTGCCTTCTGCTCTATACGAACTTCTTCCACATAGCATTTTCGTGCTATTTTTCTATCTCCACGAACTTCCCCCAATTCCCCTGCCATGGGATACTTGACATTCTGATGAAGGGCTGAAGCTACGGCCATAAAAGCTGCCATAGCAGGACGTCCCAGGATAATGTTGTAAGAGGATGGTGCATCAATTATTATGAACCGATGATCCGTGTCTTTTTCTTTTCCCCGTTTCCTAATGACAATGGCAAGTATACTTCCCCCTCGGGTTCCAAAGAATGCCCAATGAAACCAAACACAGGCGTTTTTACATGACTAACAGGGTAGTCTCCCAGATCCATCTGTTCCATAGCCCCTTTAAACAATATATTCACAAAACTTCCTGAATCAATGAAGATGCGAGCTACGTCGTAATTTGCGACCATGGCTCAGATGACGAGAGCATCATTATGCGTCTTGGCGTCATCGGGTAATTCATCCGAGCTAAAGGATATAGTGGGGCCACCCCGATCTTCCGCTGTTAACACCTGCATACTTTTCGACCGGCATTTGCCAGACTTTCTCGCCCTATTTGAATCTCTATCCGTGGATCCTCCTGAGATCATTTAATAATCCCCCGAGGAGCAGGGGAAATCTGCGATCTACGCTGAATGTCTCTGGGCTCTTGGGGGGTTCATTCTTCCTTCCGTCCTTCCTTCCTTTTCTCTTGATAATACCCATGCTGCTCCCGCTCTATTTTCGATGGTAACTCTATGCAACCTCCAACCAATAGCTCTCTTACATCGGGATTGTCACGCCACGAGACCGAGACTCATGACATCGACAATATTAAACAATTATAAAATTGTAAAACATTAAGCCTCATAGTATAGCTCAAAAATCAGTCTATTATATAATCAAATAAGCGTTTTTACAACTGAAAATCGGAGAAATTGCGGAAGCGAAAAATAAATTACATTCATGACATCGACAATATTAAACAATTATAAAATTGTAAAACATTAAGCCTCATAGTATAGCTCAAAAATCAGTCTATTATATAATCAAATAAGCGTTTTTACAACTGAAAATCGGAGAAATTGCGGAAGCGAAAAATAAATTACATTAACAAAAAAACTGAATCTTCACCAGCCCCAGAACAGCTCTTGTTCCTCTTCTTCAACCTGTTCTTCGTTCTTATCTGGGTGGAGAAGTAAAGGGTGAGTTTTTGGGACTCAGCAAGTGGGGGATACCATTCGAGCATACAAAATATACATATACATATACTAAATAACAGATCTCAAAACAGAGCATATACAGACAGACATAGCATAACAGGTAGTAGAGCGTATCACAGAACAGGTAGCACTGATGATTACTTCGTTTCTATGTTTACTGATCAGTCCCTAATTTTTACTCTTCTAAGGGGTCGAAGCCATATAGTTACACCACGTAACTCAGAGTGCGGAATATTCCGTAGACCCATATTACGGAAATATCAGTGCTAAAACAGAGCATAATTCATATCATGAACTTGACACGAAACATAATTTGATACGGAACAATTGCTCGAACAGTAATTCAAAACAGAGCTTAGTATGAATAATATATATAATATTTGAAATGAATATATATAACAAAAGCCCACTTACCGTCCGCTGGAATTTCTTGTCTGGTATGCGAAATCTGGTATGGCTTGTGCAGGATTGCAACTACGAAATTTGATACCGCTTGAGCAGAGTTGCACCGTGGAAACTTACTGATATTGTACTGAAATTTTCGAAGTGAGTGAGGGAAAATGCTGCCATCAGCTGGGTATTTATAGGTTCAGAAATGGGAGTCAAAAAGTCAGCCATTAAAGCCTTGAATTCCCGATTTTATGGCCATTAAAATGGTTGTTACAAGAGAAAAGGTTTAGGCATTGATTTGGGTGATTTAATTTGCCATAAATCCCTCTAATTTGGCAGTTACAATTGTGAAATTCGCTCTGTACACGTGAAGAAGCTTACTGGAATTCGCGGGCAGAATCTGAGTTTTCGTCGCCAAAATCTGAATTTTCGTTGGTCAAAGCTGAGTTGACCGTCCAAAGCTGAGTTGACCAGTCATAGCTGAGTTGGCTGCTGACAGTACAGAATCTGTGTTGACTGCTGACTGCTGGCTGCTGGCTGTACATAGGTCAAAGCTGAGTTGACCGTCCAAAGCTGAGTTGACCAGTCATAGCTGAGTTGGCTGCTGACAGTACAGAATCTGTGTTGACTGCTGACTGCTGGCTGCTGGCTGTACATATCTCAGCTGACTGTTGCATGTTGACTGTTGACTGCTGACTGCTGACTGTACATATCTCAGCTGACTGCTGACTGTGCAGATCTTAGCTGACTGCTGATTGTCCAGAATTTTAGTTGACTGAGCAGGATTTGAGTTGACTGAGCAGGATCTGAGTTGACCGACCAGAAGCTAAATTGACCGACCAAAAGCTGAGTTGATCGACCAGAAGCTGATTTTTTTTTGGCTCTATTTCCGAGAGCTGAATTTTCGGGTTTTCACAGGGATGACTTGTACTATGCGCTCCAATTCCTGGTCAAGGTGTCTACAACCATGAGTAGTGTGACCATATTCTTTGTGAAAATTACAAAACTTGTCGGACCGTGGTCTCTGGGGTCCTCCCTCGCTACTCCTCGGCCTCCGAATCAATTTTCTATCATCACAAATTTCTAGTGCCTTGACTTTACTGACTTTTAACGTTGCCTTTGACCGAATCTGTCCCAACAAAATAGGTGCTTCGGGATGCTGCAATCGGGGGTAAGGCCTTTCCCCTCGGATGTCCCTAGGAGGTCTTCCAGCGGCCTTTTGATCATTTCTCCTAGCAATTTGTACTTCTTCCACATTAACATATTTTTCCGTCCCGGTTAAGAGCTCATCAAAAATTTTGGGAGGCTTCTTTATCAAAGATATGAAGAAGTCCCCTCCCCGCAAGCCTTGCATAAATGCCCCGATCAAGAGATCGGGAGTAGCGGAGGGTACTTCGATGGTGGTTCCATTGAATCGTCGAAGATAGTCACATTAACTTTTCTGTTCCTTTTGCTTCACGTTAAACAGATTTAATGTAGTCATATATTGTTTTTTACTGCTGGCGAATTTGTGCAAAAAGATCTTGCTAAAATCCTGGAAACATGTGATCTTTCCTGCTGGTAACAAATTAAATCATTGCTGGGCTGACCTGACAAGGGTGGTTAGGAATACCCTACATTTGATTGGATCGGGGTATTGATGCAATAAAGCAGCATTTTCGAAACGGGAAAGGTGCTCCTCTGGGTCCCCAGTGCCGTCATATTCCCCAATGCTGAGGAATTTGAAGTGTGGAGGTAATTCTGCGGATATGACATCTTTTGAAAAAGGAATGCTACGATATGTCGATGAAGGTGGGGCTGGCTAAGAATCTTTCAATCGTTGCACCTCTTCTTGAAATTTCTTAACTTCTTCGATTTGAGATCGAGATCCTGGCTCTGGTTGTGTTTCTCCCCGACGAGCCAATACCTGTTCCACCGTGGAGGCTACCAATTGCATAATTTGTTCTATGGTGAGCACTTCCCCTCTACTCGGTCCTCCCAAAGAGCTCTCTTGATCATTGTTTCTGGACTCTCCATTGTTTTGCGCTCTAGTTCTCCTTTGTGGCATTTTCACTCTCTTTTTATTTTTGGTTACCACAGACGAGGCCAATTGAGCTATCTCAAATTCGTCCTCGGTTTCCGACTAGAGAGTTACACCTCGCCACCCGAGGAGATTCAGACACACTTCTATAATTTTCCAAGATTTGTTTCGTGGTGAGAATATTTATGAATGTTCCTGATGATATTTGGCTGTTTTTGAAAGTATATGCCATGAATTGCAACGGACTGGGGTATTTATAGGGGAAGAGACCTTGATTGCGTGTACGCCACCTGGCCATTCAAGACTAGGTATGGGTTTGTCGGTCTGGCCTGCACACGTAATCAGACCAATCAGCAACCAGTATAGTCCTGACAACACGCTACCCAGATTAATCATTACAAGGTATGGGCTGAGCATTTTTTTCGGGGTCCTCGAGAAAGTATAGATGATGCTCGGGAAAATGGTAAGGGCAGGTTTCCTCGGGGTCCGAGTAGAATCTCTTATTCTGGTATCAAAATCAAAGGCAAGTAAATTCATTCAGAAGATGCATATAAAGCCGTTTATATTTAGTTTCCTTCACTATATAAAACATTTAATCAATTGATTTTCATTTCCTTGCGATTTGGTCCAAACCTTTGAAAATGAAGGGAAATAAATAGCATCGTGGACACGATATATGAGGACACGATATATGAGTAACAAATAGTGACATTATCATAATTACAATTTAAATAATAATTGCGCCCATGCCAACTACGTGATTTCCGTTACGTTATTTTGGTTAAAATCGAATCTCAAATATGAAAACTTAAAATTCATTGAATTAAGATCAAATTTAAGTAAGATAGACGCCTAGAAACTTGGCCACGCACGTAAGTAAACAAACCCTGAAACTTTTCCGTTTTCGAAAATATGTAAGAAAATTTATATGATGAAGCTAGATGGTCGTATCAAAGAGTAACTTGGACTGGATGAAATTTCTTTTTTGTTTTTAAATTGAATAGATGAAAATTTTGTTTCTCACTTTTTCCCTCAAATGATGTATTTACCCCACGTGGGTAAATTTGTATCCCTACGTCTTTCAGTCCTCTATTGGTAGTTATTATTTTATTAACAAACAAATTGTATCACATAATATATGGGTATTTAGGCACATGTTTAAGATGTAGGCATGGAAATAGCATTGTAGATACCTGAAATATCACAAATGGCAGCTCTAAATTCATCTTTACGCCTATCTTCACTCTAAACCAAATAAACATAATTTAAAATCTCCAACAAAAACCTCACATTTTCCTGAGCTAAATCTTGATCCATATCATGACTCGTACGTATGCGCAGACAAGTGAGTGCGGTTTGTGAATTTAAGATGACTTCCATGAGGGAGAGAAGGCAACAACAAGCTTTGAGGTTGATCTTGCCTTTGGATCCAAATGGCTCTCTTGTTAGTGCCATATCGTTGCCATCATCTAGGTCTTCATCGTCCTCGTCATCATCATCTTCTTCAAGTTCGGGTTCAGGCTCAAGTTCGAGTTGGCTAGGCATTAATAGCCTTTCGGACCTCAAGAAACTCGAAATTCTTGGACATGGACATGGTGGCACTGTTTACAAGGTTTGTCATGAGCAGACTGGTATGATTTATGCTTTGAAAGTACTACATGAGTTTGGTAACTTGGAAGACGTTGAATATCAACGACAGGCAATGAGTGAAGCCGATATATTCACACGTGTCGACACCTCGGAGTATATTGTGAGGTGTTTCTGTGTTCTAGATTGTGGATTTGCAGAGGGTAAGGGTAGAAGAGGTGATCTTTGCTTCGTGATGGAGTACATGGATATGGGATCATTGCATGATATACTGCGGAAGAACAAGAAACTGTCTGAGAATGTGATTTCAGGGATAGCCAGAAATGTGTTAAAAGGGTTGCAGTATTTGCATGGGATGCAAATAGTTCATGGAGACATTAAACCCTCAAATTTGTTGGTAAATGGCACTAAAGGAGAGGTGAAACTAGCTGATTTTGGTGCGAGTCGAGTCGTGATCAACCGAAATCAAGATGGTACAAACTCCTGCATGGGCACGTGCGCATATATGAGCCCTGAGAGGATGGACCCTGAGAAATGGAATAAGGATCTATGCTCCGGAGGGTTCGCCGGAGACATATGGTCACTCGGACTGGTGGTGATGGAATGCTACGTGGGGCGTTTCCCGTTGATCCAGCCGGGGCAGAAGCCTGATTGGGTGACTTTGATGTGTGCCATTTGCTATGAAGAGAATGTGAAACCTGTGCTAAGAATGGCTTCCGTGGAGTTCCAAAGTTTTTGCCAAAGGTGTTTGGAAAGAGATTGGAAGATGAGAGGGACTGTGGAAGAGCTTCTTTCTCACCCTTTTGTCAATAATAGATCTGATCAAAGTAATGGTGTAATGGAGCTCGTAACTCAGGACTCTAGAGATTGAGAATTGCATCTTAAGAATATTATATGTATGTGTGCATGTCATCATTTTTTTATTTTGATCAATGAATTTTAGTATTTTATAACTTTAGGAAAAGGTCAAACAGGCACCCCAATTCGGGGGACGGCCCAAAAGAATTTTCCTAAAACGAATCGGTTTGTGTATAAATTATCTGGTCTTTGAATTCATCGTTAAAATTTATGAAGTCATAAAATTCATAAACTATGTTTATAAAGCAAAATCAAATTTTATCTCATTGTGAATAATCTGATAAACTCTCGTGGAAGTTACCTGAAGCTATAGCTAATGATCATTTGGAACTGCTTATTCTGATCTTCAAGATCTATACATTCTCACTCAGAGCTTTTTTGATATCTTTGGATTTATTCCTAATTATGAGATTTAAAGAATAGTGGAATGTGTTACGCAAGTGGTGATCATTACCATTTTACGGATAATTTTGTTTAAATATCTTCTGTTATTCTAGTTTAGTTTATTATTAAAACACAAATTAAACTTTAGTTTCTATACATAAAGGTCTACATATTATTATATATATTAAAACCCAATGTCGAAAACTGTAGTTGGGTTAACCATACTAAACCACACACAACATAAAATATTTCACATATAAGTCCATATAATTTAATTGACATAACAATCTCTCATTCGGGCTACATGTGATATCTTATGACTATATTTGTGAAAACTTTAGGAGCTCAAAGTGCTATATTCCCAAATGTATCTATAAACAATCGGGTCCATCAATTGTATCAAAATAGGATCAAAGCAGTCTTCATTACATTTATCGTAACTCGGTTTATCAATGGTCACATATGCAATCCAACTTAATGACATGGATTATGATGTTGATGTGTAGCATAGAAATTTCATATAATGTGATCACAGCATGCTTATTTCCAACTGATCCTCCCTTTAACCTTAGTGAGATCAATCTTTATGTCATCAAAGCATTGATAAACTTAATATTATTTCTGCACAAAAGGTCTTTAAACACATAACCAAAAATTTCTATAACAAAGAAAATATTTAATACAATATATTTCCACTAAAACTAAATGTCCTCAATTAACAAAACACCCATGCGAGTTGTATGCTCATGCAAACGTTTTGTGGTAATCCCTTAGAAAGTGGATGCGCATTGAGAGTTTGTACCTATATGTTCAAAAGACAATTATCCATTCTGAATTCTTTCTTTAACAACCACGAATTTGATGTCAAATATGCTTTGACTTCGTCGAGTAACCGTTGTTTGAAGATAAAAGTAAATGTTTGGAATGATTCTTACCACCACCTACGACGTTCTTACCATTATTGCAGATCGCTTTACATTTTTCTCCAATTTGCTATTTCTCAAAATGATCCTATGCAATAGATCTAATTTTCTTTTCTTTCCACCGTCTGAACTGTTAACTTCAATGCTTGAATGTCATTGGGTTTATTTGTTTGCCTTTATTGTGATGTTATCGATGTACGTTCTTGACTTCCCACAGTTGGAGCAATTTGCACAACACCCTCGGTCTCTTTATCATCACTTTCAATCTAAAAATGCTATTAAAAGCAATTTGGAAACACCCAATTACAGTTAATCCTGCTCAATATCTGAAATATAATATACACTATATTGCACAAACTTATAATGAAATGTTATTGATCACCAAATTGCACACATTTAGAAATGTGAATACATCACAAACACAATCGAAGCCGAAATATCAAGAATTCAACTCAAAAGTCGAAAAAACCAATATTTAGGACTGAAATTTCCAAATAAATACCAAATGAATTCTGAAAGTTTGATCGACATAAAAAAATACAGAAAATAGCAATAATTGGAACTCAATGGAACCAAATTTTACGATCAAATAAAAACCGTTTAAGCTTATGTTCTAATTTATTTCAAAATATTATGCTGTCATCCGAACATATATGCATACCCCATAACAGATTATTTTATACAATATATTTTTCCTTTTTCAGATATATATGTGTGCATGTGTATAAACTGGAACATTGTGGAACAAATTTGCAAAGCATGAAGAAAATATAAGCAAACTTGGGCAAATACACTGAAAATCTGAAGCGATGAAATGAATGCGGTGAAGATGAAGGAGAGCTGCACAGATTAGGGCTTTACTCCTCTACCTTTTCTATTGTCTCAAGTGACGGCTTTTATACTCGTTCTTTGCGCGCAGATACACACACACACACACACATATATATATATATACGTGTAATAGGAAGAAAGTTGACTACGAACTTAATTTTTGAAAAGGAAAAGCGCGCCATTTGACATTGGGAACGGGAGTGACAGTAACTAAAATGGGAAGTTGCCTAATGCATCTTGCTCTGGTGGATAATAAAGCAAGAGCGGATCAGTTTCAGAGGAAGAGGACTTCGAAATACAGCTAAAAAACAGCAGAAGCACATTAGTCTATCTGGTGAGGATTCTTGAACTTAATAGAAGTAGGAGAGAGTGGGAATAGATAGGAAGTGCGGTTTGGATCATGGACCTGTAAACAATGGTGTTATCAATAAAGCTTGCCATCATCTTTTCCCGTGAATGTAGATCACCTTATGATCGAACCAAGTAGTTGTTTTTGTGTCTCTATTTTAGATCCATTACTTTCTATGCTTGATAGTTCTTGCGTGTTGTGTGATCGGTTACCATTAAAGTGATTGTTCTTTCATTGAAGAACCGGTGTAATTAATTATTATGAGATAGTAATTGATGTGCAAAATAAAATACGATATTCGTTTGTCAACACACATTTTATATTAGTCAGAAACATCAATACTACCGAACACATCATATTGAGCATATCCATCATTTATAATAGTGTATATTTCGGTTGAGATCTCTATAATGTATTATGATGTGTGACATGAGGATTTTTTGACTCTTCGATTTGGTCCGACATAGGTAGTTGCTGGCTTCAGGAATGGAGCCATATCATTTGACATGGTTCACTGAGGGGTGAACCAGCTCAAGCATATGATATGATTGTTATATCGATTCGTTGATTCCTGATATCCTGAGATGTTGTACCTATACCTACATCGCATTCATGTCGTGTCTTTTATGTGTGTACATGGTAGGTAGTATAGGTGGTTCTACTTCAAGTGCTAGAGGGGAGGCGTCAGGAAGTACCGGAGCTCCTTGAGAGTGGGTTCATCTGTTTTGCGTATATATTTGTGTCTTTGTCTCCCATATATTATTTGTATATATTTGGAGTTAGTGTTGTACCAGGAAATGTTCTGAGTAGTTGTATTATGGAGTTACCAAGCTTCGTCGGCTCTATGATATTTTGTTAGGATTTTCTCGCTATGATGTTTGGTTTACATTGGATATCTTGTTCTATGTGTTGAGACTATATGTGAGTTATTTTGAGTATTTGAGTTTTCTGGAATGTCCTATTTACGGAAAAGTCATGCCGAAAATTTTATAGGCCCAAAAGTTAAAAATTAACCCACTTTACCGTTGTATATTAATTAATCCTAATTGCATGTTAATAAATTATATTAGGATAAAGGGCCCTCACAATATGAGAACTAGGATTGGAACATAGTACTGTTTGTTCCAAAGTACTGTTTTCATACACTGTGACAACCGAAACACCATTCACCTCACTATGCATCAAGTGTTCCATCAACACATTGATGTAAAGATGCACTTTGTAAGAGATGTATGTCAAATGGAATAATGACAATAGTTAAGATTCCCACGGAAGAGAACCAGCTGACATGCTTACAAAATCATTACCAACAACCGAGTTCATACATTGTCTTGACTTGGATGGTCTCAAACCAGTGAGGGCCCTTGGGGGGAAGTGGAAAAGAAGGTGCATGGTAAGGAAAGGTGTTAAGTGTTGATTTTGTAATTTGTATAGGTAACATCTGAACCTTTCCACTTTGCAGGATAATTAAGTAAAGATGTCAAATAAAATATTTATGCTGCAGTTTGGTGCAGTACATAATTATATTTTCATCGTCGGAGGTTAATGTACTTCAAAGTCCGGCGAAAACAAGACTCCATCTCAATTGTGATAAAAAAGAATATATATGGAAGTTGAAAAAATTTACGAGCACCTAATTTGGTGCAAAACACATACAACCTCATCAAAATTGTAAGAATTTTTCTCATGAAACAATAAAAAGTTTTATTATATTCAAAAACAATATCATATCAAAACATTTATTTACTAACACCCATGTGATACCTCTCTCAATAGGGATATACATTAGTTCAAATCCACGTTGTTCATCATACTTAACAATAAATAAAATAAAATTCATTTAGTCATCGTTGTTTACAAATTACTGTTTTAGCAGTGGTTTGTTCAAGGAATAGCAGCTGTTAGTTTTATTATGAGAAAGAACATTTAGTTAGGGATTAATAAGGTAAGACAAACCGAGCTTACCAAGTTTTGGAGCCTTAGGCATCTCCAACCCATTACACTATCTTAGTATACCAATAACTTCAAAATAGTGTAATTTGTACACCAAATATAAAATTAATCTCCAACTTATCAACTCTAAATTCAACACTAAAAGTAATATTCCCAGAATATTCTCTAATATTTTATTTACTACAACTAATATTCATTGTGTTGTTGTGATTTTCAATTATAATTTTTTCAATACACAAGTTTCTATTTTATTGTGTTGTTATTTTTTTAATTATTTGAATAAATATTATACAAATAAATACTATTTGTTATTATCTAATATAATAATTTTAAAAATCAACATATACAATTATTTAAAAAATTTACAACAAACACAAAAAATTTACAAATTTTAAAATCACTAATATAAAAAAACAAACACGAAAAAAAAGAAAAAATTTATATAACAAAATACAAATACAATAGAAAGGACTAAAAAAACAAACGACAAAAAAAAAAAACAAATAATAAAAAACAAAACAAAAAAATTAAAATCAATAAATAAAAAAAGAAGAAAAAAAAACGAAAGACAACACTATAGCAGCAAATTTGGTGCAATACTGTTCACCATCTCCAAAATAGCGTTTCGTTTGGTACATGATTGGAGTGAAATTCTTGCGGCGTTCTACGCCAAAATAGAGCCTGGTTGAGACGCTCTTAGCCCACCACAATGTATGTAAATCCGGACCAGTCTAATCTTTTGGTAATTACCGGGGAAGCTAGTTAACTGAATCCAATTTTAATAAGCTTTTGAAGACACAATTTATATTATATTGAGAAAATTAATGTAATTTTCTTAAAGCTTTTTTAAATAACTAAAAAAATTTATCAACACAATTAACATGGATTGCTTACCTGACCCACGTATTTTATTTTGCAGTCGGACAGATAGATGAACCTAGTTAATTTTGTGTTATACTAGGTCTGCATATAGCAGTTTTGGTGGTCAGAAATTGACAACCCAATCCGTTTAGTTTTACGCTATCTCTAATGGACTTATTCATATTTTGCTCTCTAACAACATAAAGTTTTGAGTTATATATAAATATATATTTATTTATTTATTGAATCACGACTATGGAAATGGACACCTTGATCAAAATTTTTGATTTAATATAATTAGAACCAAATCACAAATTGTAAAATATATGATACTCGAACCTCCCGTAAGTTATTTGAAATTTTAAACCGACTAACACTGAGAAGTTATCAGAATCGTGCTAAGCATTAGCATTAAAAATATTTGATCCAATGTTTCACTAATCACAAAGCATTTTAAAAAATGCTCATTTTCCAGTCACTAACATCATTTAATATCATATAGTGCGGCGTGTCCCAGAAGATTATAATGGAAATAAATTCTTCAAAAAATTGACGTGATTTCATTTTTTTTATGTTTTTTATAATACACCGTCTACAAGAGCACGCTTTATGAGAGTATACTAAAACTCCCAAAGATCATAAAGAGATTCCTAATCCATTGCACTCCCACTTATTCACTCAGTTGGAATTTTAATATATATGTATATAATATTTTAACCTGATTTCATATTAGGCTTTTTTTAAAAATACACCGTCTACTATCTTTTGATAAATAGGTCTTTACAAGAGTACACTGATACGAGAGTAGAACTCCCAAAGAACCTAAAGAGTGTTAAATCCTAATCCATTGCTCCTACTTATTGACTCAGTTGGAATTTTAATATATATATATATATATATATATAATTTACTCCGTCATTTCACTAATTGGTAGGAGACGCGAGGGGTCGATATGGTATGTGCTTGCGAAATCCTCGGTCATTCATTAATTTGAACATGATTCGCATCCGGTCTCGACATTCACGAGCTTAATTGTTGCTTATGTGTTGTCCGTTAAGACTTAGTTATTGCAGCGAAGGTGCCGAGATGAAAGCTTCTTAACTCGGGTCGGTATCTGAGATGTTGTTTTGGAGGTATCAGAATATTTGATAATACACCATCTATTATGTTTTAAAATAGATTATTACAAGATTAAACGAGGAAGAGGGGATTGGAAGACCCTACTGTTAGGACCGGTTCATATCGTGCCGCTATTGTGAAACAGATCGGAGAAGGATACACGCGATATAAAAGACGGAGAAAGTGAGCTGCAATAGCTCTGGTTCTTGAAAACAATGAGCAACAAGAAATATATCAGATCTGGTACAAAAACCAAGGCGGAGAACATCTAATATACTCTCTGAAAATTGAAACTAAGTTTAAAACACAGTTTGTTTAAACCAGCTTTTAAGACATGAAAGCAGAAAGCTGTTAAGATCAGTACGCTGGATTTGTTTATGAAAGTTCGGAGCTCAATTTCCTACGTCTTTCCTTCTTCCAAACTGGAAGACTTTACTAGAATACTTTGATCCTACAGCAACTATACATACCCATCTCAGCTGGGACTTATCTACTGCCCAAAACTGAGACTCCTAGACTCTTCTTTGCACAACGGCTCGCAAGCTGCGTGAACTATATCACTACAAATATGTTTAACGTATCTGTTTCAAAGACTACAACACTAAGTTTTAGTGTCTCGTGTCAAGACGGATTTGTGTATTTTGGGGTGTGATTCACTCAACTAAACTATTCAACCCTCGACTCTCAAAATATGTGAGTGAATCTGTGTGTGAAATAGAAAAATGACAGTGTATAAATCTCGAAAGTTTCCTCACACACTGGAAAGTGCTTCTTCCAAAGCTGATAGGCTCAGTAGTCGACTTTTAAGATTAAGCTCCTCTGATCTGATCGTCGACTCCTTCGCTCTCTCTGTTTCCTTCCCTCTTTGTTTTTCTTCTTGTGTTCGTCGTTCTCTCTCTCTTTTGCACAACATTCTTCATCAGTTCAGCTCGCATATATAAGACCTCTGGTCTTTTGTTGTCGTTGGACACAATCTCTCAGCCGTTGAAAAACTTCTGTAAAGGTTCTGACATTGTGTCCTTGTTGTCCTTACATCGTATATAGGTAGGTGAGGCCATTTATCATCTTTGTACTTGCTCTTAAACTGATGTTGACATATCGACGCGAATTAGTTTGAACTATCAATTCAGTATTAGCATAAGCTCGTGTTCAAACTGCTTTGCTCGTCTAAGCTGACTTTCTCTGAGCTGAAGGCCTCTGATCTGATTGCCTCTTAGCTGTTCCAGCTAACTCTTGCTTCTTCTTCTTTCTCTAAGCTGATCGCCTCTCATCTTATTGTCTTTCATCTAATCGTCTCTCAGCTGATCTACTACGAAGCTCCCTCTAAGTTGTTCATGCTCTAATATGCTTCGTTCTTCTTTCTTCTGCTCTAAGTTGTTTCGTTCTTCTTTGTTTTGCTCTAAGTTGTTTCGATCTTCTCATCTAAGCTGCTCTTGTTTTATTTGCTCTAAGCTGATCGACTCTACGGATTCTATCTCTGATCTGAATATCTTATATGTTCTCTTCTGAGATGATCCGGTCTAGCTGATCTTGCTTTGCTGTTTCAACTTAGACCTCCTGAGATGATCTTGATAGATATTCTAGTTCGTTCAGTTATCAGCTGAACTAATCTAAGCTGCTCTAAACTGATCTGTATCTCTAATATCTCTGAGATGTTCGTCTAAGCTGATCTACTTCTCTCTAATCTGTTCTAAATTGTACTGCTCTTGATCTCTGAAATGATCTTATATGAAGCTCCATCTGATCTGATTCTTCTCAACTTAGCTCAGTTCTTCGCTTATAATGTGCATTTCTTCACCTTTTAGCTTGGCTATGATCTGATCTGAATGCAACTTAACTTGCGCACTCACGTAAATTGTTTGATACAAAATAACAAGTTTTGTGTTCATTAAACTAAGGTCTGATATGTTATACAGATCCAACAATCTTCCTCTTTTTGATTAACACAAAAACTTGGATAAAAAAGCATAAATAAGCAGGTTTGAAATATTTTCTCCCCTTTTTGTGGGAATAAAAAAGGTTCGAAATCTTGTCTCCACCTTAATATTTAAAATAAAATCTCCCCCTTAACACAGCACGGGGTTTTTCAGTTTCTGAATGGGAAATATTTTGATGGGGACGACAGTTTGTAGAAAACAGAATGCATGATATGAGAAGAACAATCAAATGCTACTGAAAATTCTCATCTATTCAGATTAGAGGATAAATGAAGATTGAATTCACAAAATTTCTTCCATATTCTCTGTTTCTGTCACATGCGCTATTATCAGCACAACCAGAAATAAAGAAAATGGAGTCCACACAGATTTAGTGAAATCTGTGTCAGCTTGATCGAAGACATAACTGTAATTCAAAATGCATTACTCCCCCTATCTTTCATAACGTGGGTTTAAAAATCTTAAAAAAAATTGTAGCACAGATAGGCTTCCGTAGATAAAACAAATTTTGATAAAATCATCAAAGCATTAGATTTTAAAATATCATCGCTCATCTACTCAGACTAAGAGATAAATGGCCTTTGAATTCACAGACTATCTTACATTTTTCTCTAAT
Organism: Dorcoceras hygrometricum; assembly: GCA_001598015.1. Classification (NCBI taxonomy): domain Eukaryota; kingdom Viridiplantae; phylum Streptophyta; class Magnoliopsida; order Lamiales; family Gesneriaceae; genus Dorcoceras; species Dorcoceras hygrometricum. The sequence goes on from KV009946.1 coordinate 367,022, forward strand.
TTTGGCACAACCAAATTAAAGATCTTGGCATCCACACAGATCTCGCGCAGTTTGTGTCAGCTCGATGGAATATGTCCATAAGTAACTATCTGTAATTCAAAAACTCATTAGATTCCCTGTCTTTGTAAGATGAACCAAAATGCTTTTAAAACCTTTAAAATTTTCAATTTAAAATGAATGTCTTTTTCTAGAACAAACCTGCTCTGATCCCAGTGGTTAGGACCGGTTCAGATCACGCGTTACAATGACAACAGATCAGGGAGGGACACGCACGATCTGAAAGACGAAGAAAGTGAGTTGCAATAACTTTGGTTCTTGAAAACAATAAGCACCGAGAAATATATACTTACCTTCCACACGAAGTAGTTTCTCTATGCCTCTCTCATTTAATACACGCAATGCGTATGTCGTGTGTTTATATAATCATTATTCTCAAGTCGGAAAAAGGAAGAGTAAAAAGTTCTTGATTATGTTAATATCTTAGCAAGTGTGAATTTGTTAGGCTATTTTGGAGCAGTTGGATTAATTATTGACTACTGAATCTAGTCTCCCTGCCAAAGTGTCCTTGAGATTCCTCGAGATATCCAAGTAGCCTCGTTTCTTTAATTAAATCCAAACATGGTGATATTTTTTACAGCATAAAATCTATACTTTAAAACAATTATATTGTAAATAAAATTTTGAATTTTTTTAATAGTTGGCAGTCATAACAGCAACGGATGGAATCTTCGATTGACATTAAAAATAATCTGTAATATACAATGGGGAAAATGCCTGCGACTCAAAATGGTCGTGCATAGAATTGGTACAGTCCAGTGTATGGAGATTGAATCGACTATTTTATCCATAATATTCATTATAGTCCACGAATGAGGAGTATGGCATTAGACAAAGTCCCTTCTTCTTGAGGTCATAATAGTCATTTTCGCTCTCATCCATATTAATGCTCTTGCCACTTTTCCCTTCTTCCCCGACTTGCTTTCCCTGAGAAAACAAAAAAAGGGTTTTTCAAAAAAAACGTGAAAATCCTTCTTCCACGATAATTTGTAAAGTATGGAAATCAACGTTTACTCTGACATTTACAAATCTCAACAATGTAGTTAAAAATTTGAAACTCGGATACATTTCAAGAAACTCGATCCACGTTGCATTTTAATAAAATAAAATATTTATATATTTTTTAGAATAAAAGAAAGTACTTTTAAGGGGAAGTGATTAAAATATTTATATATTCTTCATTTATGACTGATATGTGATGTTCAATACACTCGATTAAAATGATTAAACTGATTTTGACAACAGAGAAAAACAAACTCTTAAACATTGCAATGAAAAAATTATGAATAACCAAACTTGCATTATCTTAAAAACAAAGTGATTATTCATGCAACGCACGTATGATAAAATAATCATATAATAAAATCTAATTTACCATTTTATCCTCATCTGTTTTATAGTTGTCCTCCATCTTCATCTTCATCTTCGTTTTCGCCTTCCTACAACTAGCCTATATAATCAACAACACGAAAACATAAATCACTATAAAACACAAAATCACTACTTTGACAACAAATGAAGGATTCTCCATTTTTACCTTCGGGCTATTCGCCGGAGAACTCGCGGTATCCTCCAGATCATCGTCATCCTGCCAAAAGTACTTCTTCCGGATACTCCTCCGATTCTTCGAACCGGGTTTCTTGACATTCTCGGCATTCATACGATCGATCGATCCGGTCCAGGCGGCATCCGAGACCAAGGACGAGTCCGGACAATAATAAGAACTGTCTTCTGTGTGGTTTGTAAATGGGAAGGCATCAACGTAGGCAGACCAACCACTCTCCTCGGAAGCCATTCTGTCGTTAAAGGAAGAATTCATATGGCTTCCCATTAATTGTTACGTGAGTAGAAATGGTTTTGGATTTGGCCAGAGTTTATATATGAAGTGGAAGGGTGTGGTGGTTGCAACCTGCACGTAGGTGTTTTTTAAACACTGAACATATTTTATTAGGGGTTTAGGATTTATATGAACACAATGTATCATGATCATTTTTTTTCTCTTTTTAATTACACGAGGGTTTAGGGGCGCCTTCGTAATTATCTATGCGATTAAATTTATGTCACTGGTGTGGGATTAAATTTATTTCAGTATAAGCCGACGAGGCCTTGACTCAAATGGTTAACATTGATGCATGAGACTTGTTGAACTCAACTGCCGCGAACATACCACAAGTCAATTGAAACCTTCAGTAGTGATTAAACTTATTTTCATATAAGTCATTGATATATGAGACTTTTATATGAATGGATCAAATCACATAAGTACACTGATGCTGCACGTTAGGATTGAATAAAGATCAACACAATTTAGAGGGGTGAATAAACAATTTTTTTCAATTTTTGTTCTTTAAAACTGATTTGAGAATCAGTTCGATTAAAAACTGATTCAAGTACTCAATCTGATATATCCTCCCGAGAAATAAGATAATTATGCAAATATCTCAGTTGAACAATGAACTTAAAATGCAAATATGTATGCGAACTGGAAGGTTTCCACTAAAAGGCTTTGAATAGAATACACAATATCTTAAACCACTCAATCAGACAGCACCCGTAGTTCTTCCTTTTATAACTGAGGATTCAAACAGTAATAACTCATACTTGAATTCTTGTTGTATTTGATGAGCATTTAATGGTCGTACTTTGATCCATACAGCTCCATTAAAAGTTCCCAAAGTAGCCAATCCAGTTTAAGGCTAAAATCTGACATATCTGATATTATGTTGAAAAACATATCTGCTACACACCTCTTGTCAAGTCATTGCCTCGAAGTTGCTCTATCTCTTTCTGTTCTGATATGATTCGACCTGATCCAATTTACGAAGCTCCACGGACTCTGTTATGCTCTTGAACTAAATCGAAGCCCCGGTTTAATCTGATCCCTTTTCTCGAAGCTCCTAAGCTGATCTGTTATTTTCTAACCTCCGATCTGAACTTGTTCCAGGGCTTTATGGCACTTGGTGGAACCAGCTATGATCTATATCAATCTGTTCACGAAGTTCCATCTAGCTCTAATATGTTTGCTATGCTGAATTGATCCAATGACTAAGTTGTCCTTACTTCACCTGATTTAATCTGAACTGTTCTAAAGACTAAGTTGATCTTACTTAATCTAATCTGTTTGTTGCGTTCTATACACCTGATCTGATCTGATAGCCTCTGAGCTGATTTTTGTTTTCATCAAAACTTAGAATAGTTTGGTGTTAGGTTCGATTTTTATATTGGATAGTTTTAATAGTTTATTTAGATAAAATTTAATTAATTCTATTACTTTCATTTTCCGGGATAATCAACTTTCGAGTGCATGCACAAGCTTCTTATTAGGAATGCAAACAGCATTATAACTCTGTAGTTTTATTACTGTCATTGTATTTTTTTGAAAACCATTTTTAATATATTACACAATAGAGTTTTAAGGATATTAGTTTTTCTAGAAGTTGTATTGTTAACGGAATTAAATTTTTTGTTGCATATTGTAGTCGTGTTTATTTTGTTAATTACCGAGTAAATTTCATAAAACTAAGGTACCCTTAGTCGTAGACATGCTCTCAAGTATATACGCTAAGGCTGCATTTGGTCAGATGAATCTAGACTTCAAATTATATGATTTGAAATCCCATTACTTGGTTGGATGATTTAAATCCAAATGAATTCAAATTAACATTGTATAAAGTTAAACATTTTCAATAGTACCTAATTGTGATGACTCTCAAATACAACCAATTGTGGGCATAATTTGAACTTCATTCTTAAAAAATCCTTCTATGAATGAAATTAAGTAATTTGAATCAAAAAATTCCATTAATGGACCTCGATTCATTAGGAAATTTAAATACACAATTCAATATCTTTCAATATAAATGAGCATTTTGTCATACGTAAATAATATATTTTGGATCTAAAAAACAGATATATATCACTAATTTATTCAAGTTTCTTAGTTAAAGAAATTTCTGGAAAATGTTTGTTAACTTGTCCACTATTTGTTTTTTGGTCTAAAATTCTTAGACAACATTTTATTTTTGTTTGTTCTGTTCTGGTCCAATGTTGACGTTATGTCTTGAAAAATCATCCCAATCCACGTTTTGAATTTTCTGTTGTCATATCAAACCATTGGATCAAAATAATCAAAAATAAAAAATGATCTATCAAAACCAAACTTTGAAAAATTAATGGACTACCTAAAATTAGACAAGTTAACGAATCAAAAAAAATTATTTCTCCTTAAATTTCTTGTATCCCTTTAAACCTTTCAATAAACACTATCATTATAATAACAAGAGATAGTGCCACTTTTCGACCACTAATTAGGTTTTGGAAATGGAGGAAAAGGGTACCCACAATATGGAATCTTGGAGTAGGGGCACACGAAGTCGAGACAGTTTAGACAGTTGAAAAAAATATTAGAGGGCAACAAAACCTAGAAGAAGGTGGGTGGCCATCACTATCAATGGAAATAAGATTGCCTCGTACATGTATTAATTTAAAATTACGTTAGTAATATAATTAACCTTCTCGTTAGAAATAAAATAATTTGACCTAGATAGATGGGCAATGAGGATTGGGCATGAGTATTTTTTTATTTGTTTATATCAAACAGATGGTGTTAGAAAAAAATAAGGTTGGCAGATACTACAACAGCTTTCATCGTTGTTATAAGAAAGTGTTTGCATAAGATTGTACGCTTAGAGAAGTGATTAAATTTATAGATTATAGAAAAATCAGAAGAAGTCATAAGTAGGAAGTGTGTATTATTTAATTTCGAAAGCTGAAAATTTCTTAAGGTAATGTGACTCGTAAATAAGTGATTCTCACACCAAGTTTTAACAAAATGACAAAAAAATAACCCTATTGGAGAAAACATCTCTATTTCTTAAATGTGCACAATATATGAGAACTTTACAAATTCTATTATTTATAGTGAATTCCTTCGGTTGAGTCTTTACAGTTTCTCGATCAATTTTCTTTTCTTATCATCCTTGAACACTAGAAGTTATATATAGGTTCGTTTTTCGATTTCAAGATTAAAGTAATAAAACTAATAGCAAATAAAATTATGTTTTAGAAAAACCATTATAAAAAATTAAAATATATTTAAAAATATCTAAAATATCACAGATCTTATCATTAAATAATGTTAAGTATTTAAAATAATATAACCGAAATATAAACAAATTAAACATAATAAATGATTAAAAAATATCAATATTTTATTTTGCATTAAATATCATGCAAATAGGAAGGATAATTATCTATTTTAATATATTATCTATAAAAATTTTAAATTTTTATATTATATGTAACAAGTAGGTTTAGTTTTTCCAATATTTAAATTAAAAAACCGGAAACAGAATTGAAAAACTGAAATAACCATAACTCAAAATCGAAACAAAATGAAAAACCCTTTAAAACAGATCAAATAAACGGTTTAACACATTTAATCAATTCCCCTAGTTCCATGCCTTCTATCATCCATAAAACAAAAACGATGTTGATAAGTTCAAATCATGGATACAAAGCCTTCCAAATGTAATAGATGTGCATATATCATCTCTGATTTTATTTCATTGTCTCGTCACTTTGTTGCGATGAACTATCACTACTATGGCTACTAACTCTACTCGTACCATCTTCATAATACCCTTAATTATTTTCATACTCCATAAAATCTTCATCCTCCAAGTCTTTTTTATGAGTAACATTGTGAATCGCCATTGTAGCCGACACAAGATCATATATATATATATAATGTTAGAAATTATTAGACTTGAAAACATGAGCAAAAAATGCACCTCGTGGAGGCATTGGGAAGTTTTTGGATGCATCTCTTGTTGCTGAATAGAAAACTCTAGTATCGTGAGTGCTTGCTCCTTCCCAACCAGGTAATACAAATGTGAAACACATATCAAAATCACTTGCGGCCATTACATTTGAGTGGGATAACTTTTCCTACCAATATATGGCACTTGCAAATGACATGGTATCGAGGCCTTAATCTGTGTGCCATCGATTTCGCCAATACAAAACTTTAATGTACATATGGAAATCAACATAACATTCTTATAATATTTTTGAATTATCAAGAAAAAAAGATCTATGTGAATTGTACCTTGAAATGAGGAGAGATGGAGAAATGGAAATAAAATCTCTTATTTGTACAGGATTATTAGAAATATTTTATACCTTTTGCGTATACTTTATTTTAGGATACATAATATTCTACCATTAGAATTGGGGCTGCTAATTTGTATATTTAGAGGATCTATCTACGTTGTACCGAGGAAAAAAGTAATTATCGTTTACCTATCAATCAATTGTTCTATACTCTATAGTTCCTCTATATTAAACTGTCCTCTTGATATAAGAACTGTAAGGCTTTAACAATGCCATCAAACGATCATGAGAGCAAAGCCATTCACAAGTTGTAATATGTGAAAGGTTGCGTAAACAACACAGCGACACCTGGGCCGAAAAAGAGCAACGCATATCATCTGGGCGTTCACTCTGATGAACACACATGCCTGATCATGTGAGGGTCAAAGGACGAGAGAAGCTCGGACATCTCCACTCAGCTTATGGGCCAGAAGCTCCCTTAGATGTAAATAGTAAGCTCTAATGGCTTGAAAACTCATCGGTCCAAATTCCCATTCATAAATTGAATGGTAAAACTTTTTAGAACGACCCCAATCCATCAAATTGGTTATTGAAGGTAAAGGAAGACGATTATTTAATAGGAGAGACGAGAGCAAGAGAGATGAGATTCCAGGTGGAGTTCATGGAAGTCGGAAAATTCGATGGTAATGGCGTGGCTAATAAACTCCATGGAACCGTCGATCGGAAGAACTTATCTATTTCTGCCCACTGCGAAGGATGCCTGAGATGTTGTGAGGGAATATACTCTGATTTGGAGAATTCCTCATAGATATTTGAGTTCAAAACCAGACTACGGAATTCAAATCAAGGGGAAAAAAACGTAATTGAATACTACAATGAGATGCGAGCATTATGGTAAGAACTGGACTGTGTTATTGCAATGATTGGGAATGCAAGAATGACAACGTAAAATACCACAAGTGCATGAAGACTGGTTGCGGCTTTGTGTTGCTTGTTGGACTAAATTGAGAACTTGATGAGGTTCATAGCAGGATTATAGGGAGGTTCATAGAAGGATCATAGGGAGTCTGCCTTTGCCATCTCTTAGTAAAGTGTTTGCAGAAGTTAGGAGATAGGAAGGAAAAGGATGAGTAATGTTAAAGGGCAAGTCTTGACTGCACCTGAAGTATCAGCCTTGTGTCCATAAATACTGCAATAGAAGTTTCAGCTTGGTGTCCCAAAATCTTGGTAAGTTTGTTAACAATCAGCCTCGACTAGGTCAAAAAAGGGAATGAATCAAATGCGAGTGCTGTAGCAAACCAAATCACACAAAGGAAACCTATTGGGAATTATATGGAAATCCACCAAATTGGAAGCCGAGATACCTTAAGCCAAAGGGTCATGAACCTAGAACAAATCGATCTGGAATTAAGGAAGAGGCTGGAGTCTTCTTTAGGACACCTACTTTAAGTAAAGAACAATTAGGCCAATTGCATAAACTGTTCCAATCCACACAGTTCTATAAATCCACATCGAAGACTTCCTCTAGTTCTCTAGCTCAACAAGGTCATTCTTTCAGTGCATAGACTTCCATGCATTTTTTTTCTTAACTTCCACATATTATTGATTCTAGGGCTACTGATCATATGACATGTTCCTCAAGTCTATTTGTTTTCTTACACGCCATGTGCAGGGAACAAGAAAATTGGAATAGCCGATGGCTTCTTCTCCCCAATTGATGGAAAAGGGGGTCAATCACAATTTCTAAAAACTTGAATATTCATAATGTTCTCCATGTCCCTAATCTGTCTTGTAATTTATGTACAGTCCTTTAGTTAACTCGAGATATTAACTATAGTGTTAATTTTTCTCAAACTTATGTCAATTTTGGGATTCAGACTCAGGGATGATGATTGGCAGTGCTAGAGAGAAAGAGGACTTTACTAATTTAGGACGCCTCACTCCATGGACAAGCTCAACAATCTAGCATGGAACCAAATTCAAGCACTGATAATATTATGTTATTGCATCATAGTCTAGGACATCCAAGTTCGTAATATTAAAACGAATGTTTCCATCTTCATTTAAGATTAAAAGTCTTGTCAGTGTGAAGTGTGTCAGTTTGCTAAACATCAAAGGACTCCTTTTCCAAGTCCTTTGCATTGAATAGGTCTAGGTCTCGAGGGATCAGGATGATAATTTCGTCTGAAGAAGTGGTCAACTCAAGCATCATATCAGGCGTAAGACCCACTCAAACGGATCACTAGTCGGGTAATGCGCCTGCAACAGTCGCTAAAACCCCCGATAAATACCAAGGTATGCTTCGGTTCACATTCATTCATGAACACATATACATCCTTCATATTTCCCACCACTCGATCTGACTTAAGTATCAGAAGGGCTTCACTAGGAATATTTCCGATGCCCTCTGACTCGTGTCTATGCTTGGAGGACACTAAAGAGTATATTTACCCTCATCGGGACAGCTTAGCACCCAAGGACAGAGCTCTCGATCTCCCGAACTGGTGTTAGCTCATCGGCTGAGAAAAATTCGGTTACATCAAGATCTTATGTTGTAGGTGTTGACTATTCAAAGTCAAAAATTGCAGCAAAATATGACCATTCAAAGTAAAAAAAAGGGGCTGCATTGGAATTTGGCTGGATACATCGTATGTTCCCATTAGCATAGGGGCTCTATAATAAATTTCTGCCAATAAAATTTTTGCAGTAGCTCCGTGGACGTAGCCTATTTTTTGGTGAACCACGTAAAATCGTTGTGTTCTTTTTTATTATTTTTTATTCAATAAATTTGTTATTTTTCGTCATTATTGACATCGCATCGGTTTAATATACCTCAACAACTGGTATCAGAGCCTTTTATGGTGTCTGGAAGCCTTGGCATAAAATTTCATAAAATTCCGAATATGCTCTGTGGTTGCAGCCTTGACTGATCTTCCACATCAGAGAAGATTTTTTGATATTTTATTAAGGCAAAATAAGCGATGTCTGGAGTTGATGGAGCCAGACCCGAAATCAACAAGTTCGACGGTACAGATTTTGCTTTCTGGCGATTACAGATTAAAGATTATCTGTAAGCAAGAAGCTGCATCAACCTCTATCAGGAAAAAAACCGGAAAAGATGAAGGATGATGAGTGGGAGCTTCTTGACCGACAGGTGTTATGTGTTATTCGATTAACCCTAACAAAGAACATGACTCATAACGTGGCAGAGGCACAAACCACGGAGGAGATGATGTCCATTTTATCAGATATGTACGAGAAGCCATCAGCAAACAACAAAGTACATCTGATGAAAAAATTATTTAATTTAAAAATGGAAGAAGGTGGTTCAGTTGCGGCTCACATCAATGAGTTCAACACGATTGTTTCTCAGCTAACATCGGTTGAAATTATTTTTGATGATGAAATTCATGCACTTATTCTTTTGGCGTCTTTACCAAATTCTTGGGAGCCGATGCGGATAGCAGTTAGCAATTCTATTGATAAAAGAAAACTGCAACTAAATGATGTCCGAGATCAAATCCTCGCTGAAGAAATTCGCAGGATAGATTCTGGTGAAGGAACATCATCGAGATCTGTCCTGAATCTTGATAATAGAGGACGAGGCAGGAGTGTGGAAAAGAATTATAACCGATGGCGCGGCAGATCCAAGTCAAGAAATGGAAAAGACAAAAATAATTTCGAAAAGAAGTTAAAGTGTTGGAGCTGTGGTGAAACTGGTCACCTGAAAAAGAACTGCAAATCAACCAAGAACAATGCAAATGCTGTCACTGAGGAGATGCATGATGCTCTATTGCTATCAACGGAAAGTCCAGTTGATTCTTGGGTCATGGACTCAGGAGCTTCATTTCATACCACTGGTAATCGCGATGTTTGTTAGAGTAGATGCCCAACTAGCCAACTTGTGGCATGTGGGTTTATAGACTCTTCTATGAAACAGTCTTTATATATGATATTCGCATTCTTTTATATGGCGTTCTTTACTTTCATTATGTGTGTAATGATTTACAATTGCGTTGAGTAAAGACCTAGAATGCACTGAAGCGTATGTTAGATGTGATAGTGGGTATGACGGCTATCATGAAACACATCTAATAGTCGCTGTGTATTCTGAACATGTTCCTAGTCGATTGGGCCGTCCAAATGAGGATAAGGCCGCCCGAGTTCGAGACTAGTATCTGCGATGCGAAGTACCATGTTTCATTGGTAGGGAACATTGTGATGTTCTGAGCATGCAAATAGATAGTGACCTGGTGATCTATCGAACTACCCTCGTTCGGACTTTCCAAGTGGTTACCATTTATCGAGTGGATAAGTCCGAGGTCTTGGTTGTACTGATTAGTACTCACGACTCGAAACGTCATTGAGACTCTACATGATAGGCGTCTCACTTTGACCCGTTTGCCGACTCACTTGGGGTCATAAGGCGTCGGGATTGGGTGAGACCCCGATGCATGTAGGAGTCGATGCATCGTTGTCGAGGATTCACCTCTCGCAGACATGCATGGATATCCTATGCTATCTGAGGAGATAATAGTGTATAAATCTC
>KV009946.1:384989-395808 GCA_001598015.1 Dorcoceras hygrometricum
TAGTGATGGATTTCAGCGGTGGCTGGCAGGATTCGCTTTCCTTGGTGGAGTTTTCGTATAACAACAGCTACCAAGTCACTATTGGAATGGCTCCTTTTGAGGCGTTGTATGGTCGAAAGTGTAGATCCCCGATTTGTTGGGAAGAAGTTGGCGAGAGACAGATTTCTACATCGGAATTTGTTCAGCATATGAAGGATCAAATTGACTTGATCCGGAATAGAATGAAAGCTGCCCAAGACCGTTTCTCTAGCTATGCTAATAGAAGACGTCGACCGTTAGAGTTTGAGGTTGGCGATCGTGTGTTTCTCAAGATTTCTCCTTTCAAGAGCGTGATGAGATTCAGATTTAAAGGCAAATTGGCTCCCAGATTCGTTGGTCCCTTTGAGATTATTGAGCGGATTGGACAATTGGCTTATAGATTGAGGCTGCCCGAGGAGTTAGCCACGATGCATGATGTCTTTCATGTGTCCATGTTGAGAAAATATGAGCCAGATCTGTCCCATGTGCTGAGAACCGATGAAGTTGAGCTGGATTCTGCCTTGAGTTATGTCGAATATCCGGTGCAGATCTTGGATAGGAAGGAGAAACAGCTGAGAAACAAGATAATTCCGTTGGTGATGGTCCAACGGAGCAAGCATGGCCGAGAAGAAGCGACCTGGGAGGTTGAGGAAAAGATGAGACAGGATTGGCCTCATCTGTTTTAGCACTGATCGTACAGAATTTCCAGGTAAATTTATGGTTTTAGCTTCGAATTTGAGTAGCTGCTTGTGTTGATATGCATGTTTGATTGCTTCTGCCTTGGTTCGTCTTTGATTTCGAGGACGAAATCTCTTAAGGTGGGGAGAATGTGAGGAATCAGATTTTAGATTAGTGATTAATTGATTTGATTTTGGGATTAATCACGTGAATTTTTGAAGAATTGAGAAATAAATCTGGTTCCCTACTGATTCGGAAGTTGCTTTAATCCTTGGAGAATTCAGTCGCAACGAATTTGGTGAATTCAATGCTGGTCAGTGATACTGTAGCTGTCTGCTGGTATACGTTGTCTTGAGCTTGAGAATGATTGAGGAAGCGACACGTGTTAGTCAACGTTTTTGAGTGTTGACTATAGGATTCAGTAGTTGCTTAGATAGGGCGACCAATCGATGGGTTGAAGAACCAGCCGCATGGGTTTCCCTTATGCAACTGCTGGTGTTTGTATGCGTCGTTTGATTAAGTGCAGCTGCTGGTTTTGGATCGTTGTGAAGAATGTGTGTCGACTGGGTGACCAGCTGCTGGTGGTTTTTGAAGCAATATTTGTCGTATGCTGGTAGGCACGGCGACGTCGTTCGATGAAGTTAAAACGCTGCGTTTAGGATGTTGCAGCTGGAACCAGTCGTTGGTTGTTTTGAAGAGATCTGCTGCCTGCTGATATAACGCTACGACGTCGTTTTGATAAGTTGGAACGGTGTCGTTTTGGAGTGTTTTCTTGCGACTGCTTTTTTTGGTTGCTACTGCTGGTTTTTAGCGAAAGAAAGAGATGGTATCTGCTGGTAGATACCTGCTGGTCTTGTCGACTGAATTGATGATCAGCAGACGTTGGATTTGGGAGATTATTTATAGAAGTGTTGTTCGACACTTAGAATTATTTTTGAACCAGACATTCTTTATCTCCATTTCCAAACCCTCGATTATCTACTGTTCACCGTAACTTTCGATCGCCGATTCCCATCGCATCCAACCTCTGTTTTTGACGATCTTGGTGGCGCTGGATTCCCCTTGCTTAGCTCTTTTGTTTGCTACCTTTGAGGCGCTGCATTTGAGCAGGAGTGGAAGTGCGAAAAGCTGTTTGTTCGAAGCTTTCTCGTGAAGCCTGTGCCGTGTATTTCTCCTGCTAGCGTGAGCCCTTGGGTGAGCTTTTCTTGCTATCCGAACTATGAATCACTTGCTGGTCGAAATTCAGCAGCAACCTCTACGATCGAAACGACAACGTATCATCTCTTCCGCTACAGTAACCAGTTCAACGCGCAACTGCTGGCTCCACGAAACGACGGCGTTTTACTCTCGCGCCATCAACTGCTGATCAGCTTTCACCAACAGGCGCTACTGCTGGATTCAAATATCTGCTTCTACTGGAGATCAGATTTCTCTCAAAAACCTCGCGACTAATCCCAATCAATTCGATTAATCACTAATGTAAAACCTGATTCCCCAGCATTCAAACTCAGCTTCTGCTCAGTCAGCAGACAACTCAGCGGACAAATTCAGCAGCAACGCAAATTCAGCAGCGACGCAAATTCAGTAGCAACGCAAATTCAGCAGCAACGCAAATTCGACAGTTGGACATTTGGCGACGCGAATTCAGCAGCTGGCGATTTAGCGACGCAGACTTCATCGTCTCCACGAAACTTCATAATTCAGATTTCTCGACACAAATACAGATTCTTGATGCAGGAAACTTCACCCGAGAAATTCAGAGGGAACTCTCACGCGTACAAGCCAGATTTCACGCTGTAACGGCCAAATTGAGGTGATTAAGGGCCAATTAAAGCTCGTAATTCCATGGTTTAATCCTACGCGTGTAACCGTCGGTGTAATGGTCATAAAGACAGAGGTTTAAGGGCCTTTAATGGCGGATTGGTAGATCCCCGCGTCCTTGAGTCCCAGTTATATTTATGATATGTATTGAGCCGGGGGATGCCCCGTGTTATCTTGTATTGGGGATCTGTACTTGATATGATAGAGGTTGTTACCTGTTGAATGAGTTTGAGTTAACTCATATTTTAATTATCTATATTTTGAATGTATGATTTGAGTTCAGGCCCATTGTATTTCGAAAAATTTTTAAGCCCTGATTTTAAGCTTCCGTGTTTATGCGCTTATTATGTGTTAATTGTTAGTAATTAGCACGGGGCCTGACAGCTATGGAGATAATGATTTTCGCTACGTTTCTGGGATGACCAAAATAGGAAAATCATTCGGAGTAGGGATGTGATATTCAATGAACAGGTACTATATAAGGACATGTCACACATTGGAGCTGAAGATGAATGTCCTGAAGTCAAGAAGGCAAATGAAGTACCATTGATAGATATTCCTGTGAATGAACCTGAAAGGAGTATCTAGGAAGATGAAGAAACAACTGCACAAGAAGTTGACCCACAAACTCCGGAGATTGAACTCAGAAGATCTTCGAGAACAATCAGACCACCTGAGAGATATTCCCCTGCTCTTCATTATATTTTGCTAACTGATAAAGGTGAATCGGAGACCTACGAAGAGGCAATGCAGAATGATGATTCAATAAAGTGGCAGTTAGCCATGAAAGATGAGATGGATTCGCTGTCATCCAATCAGACATGGGAGCTGACAGAACTTCCGGAAGGTATGAAAGCATTACACAGCAAGTGGGTGTACCGAATAAAAGAAGAACATGATGGTACCAAAACGTACAAGGAAAGACTTGTTGTAAAAGGCTTTCAACAACGGGAAGGCATTGATTACATCGAGATTTTCTCTCCAGTGGTGAAGTCGACTACTATCAGCACTGTACTTGGATTAGTGCCAAAATAAGATTTATATGTGGAGCAATTAGATGTAAAGACGGCATTTCTTCATGGTGATCTGGATGAAGAAATTTATATGAAGCAGCCACAAGGATTTGAACTAAGAGGAAAAGAGAAAATGGTGTGCAAACTTCAGAAGAGCTTGTATGGTCTCAAACAAGCTCCAAGGCAGTAGTACAAGAATTTTGATGGATTCATGAGCAAAACTAATTTCTTGAGATGTCAGGCTGATCATTGTTGTTATGTTAAGAAGCATGATGGTGCGTATATCATTCTACTGTTATATGTAGATGATATGCTGATAGCAGGATCTTGTCGAGAGGAGATTGACAAATTGAAGAAAGAGTTATCAAAGAAATTTGCTATGAAGGATCTGGGTGCCGCAAAACAGATCATTGGAATGAGGATTTTAAGAGATCGGGTAAATGAAATCTTGAAGTTATCTCAAGAAGAGTATGTGAAAAAGGTTGTCAGCAGATTCAATATGACTGAAGCTAAACCAAATGAGTACTTCTTTGGCTAGTCACTTCAAGCTAACCAAAGCACAGTTACCCTCGACGAAGCATGAGCAGGATTATATGAACAAGGTTCATTATGCTTTTGCTGTCGGAAGCCTCATGTATGCAATGGTGTGTACAAGACCAGACATAGCACATGCAGTGGGAGTTGTGAGCAGGTTTATGAGCAATCCAGGAAAACAACACTAGGAAGCAGTTAAATGGATTCTCAGATACTTGAAAGGTACTGCTAGTTTATCTTTGTGCTTCAGGAGATCAATCAGGACTTACAAGGTTTTGTCGATGCTGATATGGGTGGTGACCTAGATGGCAGAAAAAGTACTACTGGATATGTGTTCACATTGGGTGGTACAACTGTAAGTTGGGTGTCAAAGTTGCAAAGGATTGTTGCACTATCGACTACTGAGGCAGAATACGTTGCAGTGACGGAAGCTAGCAAAGAAATGATTTGGTTGCAATCGTTTCTTGAGGAATTGGGTCAAACGTTTGAGAGTAGCATATTACACCGTGATAGTCAGAGTGCTATTCATTTGGCCAAGAATCCTGTATATCATGCTAGGACGAAGCATATACAGATATGGTACCATTTCATCATATCAGTATTGGAAGATGGAATCTTAATGCTTGAAAAGATTCCCGGAAGTAAAAATCCAGCCGATATGCTCACGGAAGACTGTGACCACTGATAAACTGAAGTTATGTTCAACTTCAGTTGGACTCCTAGTGTAGACGAGAACTACGAGCTACTGCATTGATGGTGTGAAGACGTGATTCAGATCAAGTCTTCAAGTGGGAGATTGTTGACTATTCAAAGTCAAAAATTGCAGCAAAATATGACCATTCAAAGTAAAAAAAAGGGGATATATATATATATATATATATGCCTATTTCTTCTTTGATTTCTCTCTCCTTTTCTTTTCAGTCTAGGGTTACTGGTCTCTTTCTTTAAATCTATTTTTGGGTGAACTACGTAAAATCGTTGTGTTCTTGTTGATTATTTTTTATTCCACAAATTTGTTATTTTTCGACATTATTGACATCGCATTAGTTTAATATATCTCAACAGTAAACAGTAGGCTGCTAATGTTAATTGACAGTTTCTCTGTCTTTATATACGGTGAGTGTTATTTTTCTGGTGTTACCTATTTTTAATATCATGCTGGCTTCCAACTTTGACTGTTCTATTTGTGTGCTTACGTGTTGTATAATAGATATTGATAGTAGCTGAGAAGTTGTGTTAGTAATGCTAGTTCATGAGGACAATATAGAACTGACAAGATTTTAAATTGTTTTCAGCGCCATGGGCGAAACTAGCCCCGTGTAGCAGGGTGGACTGGAGATTGGGCTGGCTTCTGGGAAGACATGAGGCATTTCATACGGGCCATGTCTCTTTACCTATTTTTTCACATATATAAACAATAAAATTGGAGAAATCAGCCTGCGCTAAACCCATGCCTGCCCATACATAGTTTCGCCCATGTTCAGCGCATCAGTGGTTTGTATAACATTATGTATTTTTTCACTTGAACCGTATATTTAAAAAATCTTGAAATTTCAATGCTCTTCTCTCAAATTCTCTAAATGAGGGTGGCTGGACTTGTTAATCTTCTTGTGGAGGTCTTCATGAGTAGCTTTTCATTATCTTATTCCTTCTTCTTCTGTACTAATTTTGTCCGAAGAATATAGGTGGGAAAACAAAAAAAATTTGACAGAATAGAGCCTGTATGATTTTTGTCTATTTTCGCAATGCCAGTTATTATATTGTCTTTGGTTCGTTAGTTTTATTTCCTCAACTAAGAATCTGAAAGTAAAAAATTTTTTCAGAGGAACACGAAAGACTGGTTGAGGCATACTCTGGTCTTGGCCAAAAACTGCATTATCTATCTGAAAATTCTGCGTTGGAGACAAACATTCATGAGCTGAAGTTTTTTGGGTGTTGTGGATATGTATCCCATGATGATGAGATGATTAAAGTAGTCATCAAATAAGGTACCAGAACAAGATTTTGAGCGTGTGAAAATTCACGAGGAAGAGTTATCAAAATCCAAGTAAACTGCTGCTTCTTTTCTGTTTTCCATTTGCTCTTCTCCTGGTTGTTTGTATCTCGAGTCTGCTGTGGCCATCTAACCCTAGAATATGTGGTTGTAGTTTGTGATATCTGTTTACTAATTTGTTATGCAAGTCATTAGATTTGAGATAAGCTTGAGTTGACTATCATGCAATTTAGGTATCATAGCTTCCCTCAACTTCTCATTAGTATTTGGCAAAGCTTTTCCACGGTTGTCTAAGCAGTTTTCTAGTAGTGTTCCGGGCATTTTTTGGTGTTCAGCAGCTATATTTGGCATTTTTACGGTTAATTAGACAGAGTCAACTTTTTTTTTTTATAAAACTTGGACTTCCAGTCTATGCTGATCTGTATTGATCTGATCTAACATGTGCTATTGAGCTTATCTATTTTGTAATTATCTGATATGTGATGCTGATCAATGTTGTTCTAGCCATTTGATATGTGCTTGTACAACTTAGTAGACCGTGCTTCTCTTGTTCATTTGACCGTGCTTGTCCAAATCGTGCTTGTGCATCTCAGTTGAACTGTGCTTACCAGCTCACCAACTATGCTTATTTAGCTCAAATGATTGTATTTTTCCTGATCAGTTGATTATTCTCCGATTATCTTTTTATTTGTTTATTTTAGGGTAAAGTAATAACATAAAAGTTGTATCCGAATATATTGGCTCTTCACAGCACTCCCGTAAGTATGTGTCAAAACCTTCTCATGTTCTGAAATTCGAGCCTTTAGATCTATCGCCAAATTTGAGTAATGAGGTGAAACCGGTTCAGATATTTGGATAGTGATGTAGCCAAATAGTTCAGCCGAGAACTATCACCGCGTCGAGGATCTCGGGCACGTCGGGCGTCGGGAACCGGAGAGTATCTTTGAATGTCTGCAACCACAAAACACTCGTCAGAGGGCGCCGGAAATGTGTCCGGCGAAACCCCTCCGATGCTTAAGTCAGGCAGTGCGCGCGAGAGCAAATGAGAGCAATATAAGCTATGTGCGAGAGTGTGCAACAATGAGTAAATGAATACAAAGAAGCAAACCTGGTGGTATTTATAGAGGGGCTAGGTCGGTGGAGAGGAGGACATCTCGGTGAAAATCTCGGGCGGGCGAGATACTTCGTGATCTTCGGGGATCTTGTTATATAAACAAGGAAAGTCGTATCGTCCTCGGACTCTCTAAAGAAGAAAACAAGTATCGTATCCAGATCTTCTAAAGAAGGAAAGACGTATCTAAGAAGGATTCTCTAGCACGTCGGGCCGGAGTCGTCGGGAGATCTCCTCGGGGCGACGTGATCCTCGGACCCCCCACCCGAACGCTCCTTGCGTAGTCTGGGTGAAACGAGATCTTAGAAACGTCCTCGGGCGATTCCCGAGCTCTTCTTACAAAATCCTGGTGTGACATCCGACCTTAGTGAAGCACGTCGGGTCGGGGTCCTCGGTAAGTACCCCGAGCACGTCGGCTCGGGGTTCTTGGTAAGTACCCCGAGCTTATATTGCTCCCTCAGCCCATTAGCTCCTATCGCTAACGTAGATGCTCGGGCAACTCCCGAGGTGATAGCAAGGTCTTGGTAAAGCCTCCCGAGCTCCATGTGTGCTCCTCGGTTGCTCTCGCTTTTGGTGTGTTCGATCCTCGGGTTCCGAGGTGATTATGGGGGGAATCAGGAGTATCCCCCACCGCAAGTCCTAGACGAAGAATTGAAGTATAGGAGTAGGTATACCTGACGTCGGGACCCGAGGTGAAACCCACAATTTGAAACAATTCACGATCCTTGTGCTACTTCTCCTCAGCCGTCGATAAGAGGACACGTGTAGGGCGGGATTAAGGTTGGGTTGTGTTTTCGGGAGAAAACCACGATCCGCGTGATAGCGACTCCCAGCCTTTGATAAGATCTCTATGAACGGTAGAGATTAACGTAGCCTGGCACCCGAGTAGGGTAGCCTGACGTCCGACGTGACCGTTGAGCTTCCCGAGGTGATCTGGACCGTTGAGAGAGGTGAAATCGGACGGTCAAGATCATCCCTCCAATCCTTATAAATATACGGGTTTCCCCCTTCATTTCTCACTTTCACTTTCCAACGCACCGTTACTCTGTCAAGATTATCTCTCGCTCCCGAGCACTAGATCTCTTCTCCCGAACTCCCTCTTACTTCCTTGTAAGTTCCATTTACTTTGAGATAATGTCTTCTCCTTCCCGTACCCCCGTGAGTAGTACCGCTGCATCCATAGATAGTGCATCTCCCCGTCGCCAGGCGGAAGAGCCCTGGCTTCCCGAGCCGGAAGAACTCCCGAACACCCCCTGGTACGAGGAGAAATCATCTAACCTAAAGTTATCTGACATAGCCATTATTAAGGAGAAGGGGGGGACCATGGGTAAATTTGAGGTAGTGCTTCCCCACCCCGACGAGAGGGCTCATCGCCCTCCTCCGGGCTTCCACACCTTTTATATGAACCAAATAGAGATGGGCCTTAGGTTCCCGATCCCTAGGTTCATCGCCGCATTGTGCCACTATATCAAGGTCAGCCCGAGCCAATTGGCCCCGAACTCATACAGTTTCCTCCTAGCTCTGGCCGTCCTCCTTAGTTATCACAAGCTTCCTTTGATCCCCTACATCTTTATGCAATTAATCCAAATTTAAAGGTTAGGGCCTGGGAAGTTCTACATCTCCCATAAGGGGCTATAATGCTCCCGAGCAAATAAAGGAAGATATGATGTGCTTCTTCAAGTTTAGCAGGAAGGGGGTCGAGCTGGTTGGGGACCTCGGTACAGTTGTATCTTGCCTTAGTCGTGTTTTTATCTTTTCCCGAACTCATGTTTTGCCCGAACTAATCTTTTCCTTGTTTCTTTGTATGCATACGAGCGAATGGGTAAGGCTGAGCTGCTCCAGACCATGCAGGAGGCGGCCCGTGCCTCGGGGGAAGTCGCTCCCCCCAAGAAGGTGACGAAGAAGAGGAAGGCCTCTTCCTTGGCTGAGAAGGAGGCTCGTGGGGAGAAGCGAAAGAAGGCGAGCGCTTCTTCATCGGGGGTCCAAAAAGAGGAGGTCTCCAAGAAAAACCGGGCACCGACGTCCCCTACGCCTACCTCCGAGTAAGCTGCCAACGTGCCTCCCGTCCTTACTACTGTCGAGGCTTCGTCCTTGGGGAAGGGCCCGAGCGAGGCCCTACTTTCGATCCTTCGAGGGATTCGCTGGTCGAGTCACCGTCTGCGGTTGCGGCCACTAGATATATTTGCAACATGGCCCCGGATTGGGATCTCAAAGTGTTGAGAAAGGCCGACGGCGCGGAGGTTATTGGTCACTTTGCGGCCAATCTTGCCTCGTTATGTTCTCCCCCTCCCGACCTCTAGCCTCCCCCCCTTGTTCTAACTTTGTCAATATTAACCCCTTATCTCTGCGCAGGCCGTGGCTTGGGGGGGAGAAATGGTGAAGCGCCTCACCCAGGCTCACCGAAAAGTGAATGCCTCCCGCCAGAAATTCGACGCGGCCATGGGTCAGCATGCCGAGGTGTTGGCACGGATCGAGGAGTTGGAGGCCCACAGAGCTCGGGAGGAGACAGAGGTGAGGATCCAGAGGGAGGCACTGGAGGCCGAGCTGGCTTCCGAGAAGGAAGCTCGGGCAGCTGAAAAGGCAGCTCGGGAAGCACTGGAGGCTGAGCTCGGGGAAGTCAAGGCTCGGGCAGTACAAGAGGCCGAGCGGTTGAGGAGCAAGGCCAATGAGGAGTTCTTGAAGTCTCCGGAGTTCAATGTCCTCTTAGGGCAGAGGGCTTGGGGCTTCTTCAAGAACGTCTTCTGGGGCTGCTTGGCCCAGTTCCGAGCCAACGGCTATCCCGAGGAAGAGCACCCAGCTTCCTTCCTCGACGTACAACAAGCCTTAGCCGAGATGGGCGATGAAGAAGAGGCTGAGGAAGAGGAGGAAGAAGAAGATGAGGAAGGAAGAGATGCCGACGACAACCCTCCTCCATCTTAGTCCCTCTTCATATTGTATTTTGTACTCTTTTTGACATTTGAATGAAATTGAATCTTTTCTCAGAGCTCTTTCTCTACGTATTTCTTTTTCGGGCATGAGGCGGGGTATCCCGACGACACCATAAAATACAAAGAGGGGAAACTCAAGCTAATGTAACAAGATTAAAATCAACCACGTGTTGAATAATCATGCGTAACCAAATAAAGCAAGCCGAGCTTACAACCGATCAACATTGCCCGAGCTGATAATCGAATAACGTAATCCAGGCTTATACTCGAACAGAGTAAAACAAATTGAGCTTTCCCAAGTGCGCACGCCATTGATATAATCCGAGCTCTTGTTAGCGAATAAAAATAGCTAAGTGTTGGTTCTTATGCCGTGATTACTAAGGACGAAGCCCGAGCGAGGGCGATGTTTGCCCCTTTATTTATTCACAGATTTGTTTCCCGAGCTCGAGCGGGTTTTCCTTGCTCGGGTGAGGTTTTCTCCCGAGGATGTGGCGACGCATATATGAGCGTAAGTGCCGATTTGGTCGGGCTCGCGTGTGTTGGCGTAGAGGAGTTACACGCAAGCGACCAGTACGGAACTGGGCTTTGGTGCCGAGCAGGCCTGGCTTATATATTTTGCGTAGAAGAGCTACGCAAAATTGGCCAGTGCGGAACTGGGCTTATGTGCTCAGGTGGGGTTGCCACCCGAGGAGGTGCCAGTGCGGAACTGGGCTTTGTTGCCGAG
>KV009946.1:396522-412632 GCA_001598015.1 Dorcoceras hygrometricum
AGCCTATCACCCACAGACAGACGGACAGTCTGAGCGGACTATCCAGACTTTAGAGGATATGTTGCGAGCGGTAGTGATGGATTTCAGCGGTGGCTGGCAGGATTCGCTTTCCTTGGTGGAGTTTTCGTATAACAACAGCTACCAAGTCACTATTGGAATGGCTCCGTTTGAGGCTTTGTATGGTCGAAAGTGCAGATCCCCGCTTTGTTGGGAAGATGTTGGCGAGAGACAGCTTTCTACACCGGAGTTTGTTCAGCACATGAAAGACCAAATTGATTTGATCCGGAGTAGAATGAAGGCTGCCCAAGACCGTTTCTTGAGTTATGCGAACCGTAGACGTCGACCGTTAGAGTTTGAGGTTGGCGATCGTGTATTTCTCAAGATTTCTCCTTTCAAGGGTGTGATGAGATTTCGATTTAAAGGCAAATTGGCTCCCAGATTCGTTGGTCCCTTTGAGATTATCGAGCGGATTGGACAATTGGCTTATAGATTGAGGCTGCCCGAGGAGTTAGCCGCGATGCATGACGTGTTTCATGTGTCCATGTTGAGAAAATATGAGCCGGATCCGTCCCATGTTTTGAGAACTGACGAAGTTGAGCTGGATTCTGCCTTGAGTTATGTTGAGTATCCAGTGCAGATCTTGGATAGGAAGGAGAAACAGTTGAGGAACAAGATAATTCCGTTGGTGATGGTCCAATGGAGCAAGCATGGCCGAGAAGAAGCAACCTGGGAAGTGGAAGAAAAGATGAGACAGGATTGGCCTCATCTGTTTGAGCACTGATCGTGCAGGATTTCCAGGTAAATTTCTGGTTTTGCTTTGAGATTGATGAGTTGGTTGTGCTGATTTGCATGATTAGATTGTTTCTGCCTTGGTTTGTCCTTGATTTCGAGGATGAAATCTCTTAAGGTGGGGAGAATGTGAGGATTCAGATTTCTAATTAGTGATTAATCGAAATTTGAGTTAGATTAGTCGCGAGAATTAAGAATTGAGATTTTTGGAATTTCGAATTTTGATGAAATCTGATTTGGAAAATATTAAGATCTCTAGTTGGAATTGTCCAGATTTTAGTTCGTGTGTTTCGGGTGGGATCTGGTCGAGTAATGATGTGAATTGTTTGATTTTCGTGAGAGATCTGTTTTCCAGTGTTAGCGTTTCCTCGCGTTGTTTTTGGTTGAATGTTATAGAGATCTGGTTCCTTGTGTAGCAGCGTGTTTGTCTCGAGAATTAGGAAACGCGTTTGGTGAGATCTGATTGTTGTGTGAGAGCTGGTCGCGTGTTTTGGAGAGATCTGCTGGCGTAAGCAGATTTCAAGAGTTGGTCAACGAAGAGCGTTGACATCTGGTGAGCGCTAGCGTTTGGTTGCGAGGAGAGATCTGGTATCGCAACGGGCTCGTTTGGATGCGTAGCCAAGCGAGAGATCTGATGTGAGATCTGTTGCTCATACGCTGTCGTTTTGAATTTACGCGCTGAGATCTGTTTTAGTTTGGAAGCACTGAGATCTGATGCCGATGCGTCGTCGTTTGAAGTTGAATGCGAGCGTAAGATCTGTTTCCTTTTTAGCGCTAAGATCTGGTTTGTGTGCGACGTCGTGTTGTGTTTTAACGCTGAGATCTGTTTTGCGTTTGCGCGTGTTTTGGCGCTGGAATCTGTTGGTGAAACGATGTCGTTCAGCCTTATGTGCTGAATTGAAGGCTGAAATCTGTTTTGGCGCGAGAGATCTGTTTTGCGATAGATTGAGTTTTAGAGCTCTGTTTCTGTCGGTGTTGGTCTCGTTGGGTAGCTTTTGAGTTGAGGATATTTATATAAGTGTTGAGTTTACACTTAGAGCATTTCAGACCCGATATTTCTTATCCTCAAGCTCGAAACCCTCGAAATAGATACTGTTCACCGTCTCTTTCTTTCGCGATTTCCCGTTGATTCCGACCTCTGTTTCTAGAGTTCTTGGTAGCGTTGGAAACCTCTTGAGAAGACCTTTCTTTTCCTACCAATCTTGGAGGCTGTGTTGAGCTGGAAAGAGAACGCGAAGTGGCTGAGTTTTGGGCAGTAGGTTGCACCGTGAACTCTTCTTAGCGTGAGCTTTCGGGTGAGCTTTCTTTCGTTGATTTGAGCTCGTTCTAGTATGTTAGTACCTGCGTAGAAGTGTAGAACTTTTGGATAGCTTCTGGCCGTAGGATTAACATGTTTGTTCAGCGGATTTGAGCTGCGATTGTTCGTACCTTGCACAGATTTGTTGCTGGAGCTCTTCGGCCGTGTGATTTGAGGCTAAGTGGGATCTGTTTGCAAGCTGTGAAAAATTACCGTGCCCTGTCGTGGTTGAGAGGTAGTTTATTGAGGAATTAAGGTACGGTTGAGCAGCCCTTAGCAGTTGAACTTGAACATGGCTAGTTTTCAATGTTGTGAATTGTGGTTATGTGACTTACGTGAAATTGAATTGTGGAATTGATTGAGTTATGCTTTATTTCACGTATTATGCCTTGTATGCTTTATGCTTTGATATCGAATGGCATTCATGCATACATCTTGAGCCTGAATTGACAGATTGATTTGATTACCTGATTGGGTGCCACGTTGTGACTGGCCGACTTGTGAGTCGTGCCCGAAAAGTCCAACGCTATCATCGGAGTGGTGACTACCGGATTCGAGTGTCTACCACCGAGCTGTGATGGGCTGACGGGCCCCGATGATCACGGACCGATGATTTCGGTCTGCGTTGCCCATTTGCAGGAGTTTCAGGTAACCAAGCTGGGCAGAGTGGAAGTTCAGCTGGTAGATCCCCACGTCCCTGAGTCCCAGTCTATATGTATATGATATGTATTGAGCCGGGGGATGCCCCGTGGTATCATGTATTGGGGATCTGTATTTGATGATATTATGTTGTTACCTGTTATGTATGAGTTTGAGTCAACTCATATTTTAATTATGGATATTTTGAATGTATGATTTGAAGTTCAGGCCCATTGCATTTCGAAAAATTTTTAAGCCCTGATTTTAAGCTTCCGTGATTATGCGCTTATTTATGTGTTAATAGATAGTAATTAGCACGGGGCCTGACAGGTGACCTCTACCTGTCCATTGCTTTGAGGATAGGCCATCGAGGTGAAGACTTGCTCAATTTTCAATTCCTGACACCACGCCCGAATCTTAGCTCCACAGAACTGTCTTCCATTATCAGAGATAAGTCGCCGAGGTATTCCGAAACGGCAGACGATGTTCTTCCATAGGAACTTCAGCACCTCGGCCTCAGTTATCCTTGCTAAGGGTTCGGCCTCCACCCATTTAGAAAAGTAATCCACTGTCACTAACAAGAACTTCCTATGTCTTCCAGCTGGTGGGAAAGGTCCCACAATATCCATGCCCCATTGATCAAAGGGGCATGAAGAGATAATAGTTTTCAAGGGCTCGGCAGGTTGCTTTTTGAGATTAGCATGCTTCTGGCAATTCTAACAAGCTCGGACAAGTATAGTAGCATCCTGTTGAATAGTAGGCCAAAAGAAACCTACGAGTGTGGCCTTCCGAGCTAGAGCTATAGCACCGAGGTGGTTGCCGCAACACCCCTCATGAATCTCTCGCAATACATATTTGGCCTCCTCGGGCCCCAGGCACTTCAGCAGTGGTCGTGAGAAAGACCTTTTATATAACTCATCACCCAAGATAACAAAGCGTATTGGTCGACGTTTGAGTTCCCGAGCACTCCGCGGGTCGTCGGGCACCACCCTTCTCAAGATGTATTCCAAAATATCATGTCGCCAGTCTGAGGTAGGCACCTCCCTGATTCTGTCCGACCTGATAAACTTGTGACAGTAACTCCTTCCCCTGTATCTCTTTACCCGAGGAGGGAGCAAGGGAGCTGGCCATCTTCGCGAGCTTGTATGCATTTTCATTGTTTTCCCGAGGCACTTGCTCCAGCACCACCTCGGAGAAGGCCTCGGTTAGTTTGTTTAATGCCTCCGCATACCTCACCATATGCTCGTTTTTAATGTCAAACCTCCCATTACTCTGTTGTACCGCTAGTTGAGAGTCAGAATAAAGTAAGACCCGAGCTATCCCCATGTTTCTTGCAGCTCGGAGCCCGATGAGCAGGGCCTCATACCCGGCTTCGTTGTTAGAGGCTTTGAAATCAAGAGTAACTGCCAAGCTTGTTTCCTCCCCCCAGGGAGACACCATAACTACCCCGAAACCGCTTCCCGAGGAACAAGAAGACCCGTCAACATACACTTTCCACCTCTCCTCTTGCTCGAGAGACACTGTTTCTGCCAAAAACTCCGCTAAGGCTTGTGCTTTGATGGCTGCCCGAGGCTTGAACTGAATATCATACTCACTGAGCTCGATAACCCACTTGACTAGTCTTTCCAGAAGCATCGGGGTGAGAGACGATCTGCCCGAGCGCACTGTTAGTAAGCACCGTGATAGGATGAGATAAGAAATACGGCCTGAGGCGCCGAGCTGTGATAACCAGAGCCAGAGCCAGCTTCTCCTGAGTAGTATAATTTAGCTCGGCACCCTTCAGAGCATGACTTACAAAATATACGGGCTGATGCACCTGTCCTTCTTCCCGAACAAGAACCGAGCTAGCCGCTTGGGGGGTAACGGCGAGATAGACAAACAACGGTTCCCCGAGCTCGGGTTTATTCAGAACTGGCAGATCTTTCAGATATTCTTTCAGTTCTTGGAAAGCTCTCTCGCTGTGCTCATTCCATTCGAACTGCTTAGCTCTGCGAAGTATTTTGAAGAACGGGAGGCTTCTATCCGCCGATCTGGAGATAAATCGGGAGAGAGCAGCAATCCTCCCTGTCAACCTCTGCACTTCCTGAATATTCCGAGGTGGACACATGGAAGCCAGAGCTTGCACCTTCTCGGGGTTGGCCTCAATTCCCCGACGAGTCACCATATATCCCAGAAATTTTCATGTCCGAGCTCCAAATAAGCATTTGCCCGGGTTAAGCTTAATTTGATAATTCCGCAGGGTGCGGAAAGTTTCCTCCACATCAGATATAAAGCATGCTTCTTCCCGAGACTTAATTAAGATATCGTCGACATAGACTTCGACGTTTCTCCCGATCTGTTCTTTGAACACCTTGTCCATCAACCTCTGATATGTTGCCCCTGCATTCTTAAGCCCGAAGGGCATAACAACATAGCAAAATGTTCCATCAGCAGTAATAAAACTGACCTTTCGCTGATCCTCCTCGGCCAGTGGTATCTGATGATAACCCTGGTAAGCATCCAGGAAGCTAAGCAACTCGTGACCCGAGGTGGAGTCGACGAGCTGGTCGATCCTCGGGAGAGGGTAACAATACTTGGGACAGGCCTTGTTCAAGTCTCGGAAATCCACGCACATTCGCCACTTTCCTGTTGCTTTAGGTACCAACACAACATTAGATAACCAAGTAGGAAAGTGTACCTCTCGAATATACCCAGCCTGCAACAGGTTCTTGACCTGGCTTCTGATTACCGCGTCTTTCTCGGTCCCGAAGTGCCTCCTCTTCTGAATAACT
Organism: Dorcoceras hygrometricum; assembly: GCA_001598015.1. Taxonomy (NCBI): domain Eukaryota; kingdom Viridiplantae; phylum Streptophyta; class Magnoliopsida; order Lamiales; family Gesneriaceae; genus Dorcoceras; species Dorcoceras hygrometricum. The sequence goes on from KV009946.1 coordinate 402,019, forward strand.
GGTCGGGAGCTCGAGGAGACATTCAACCGATGCTCCATTATTTCGAGCTTGACCCCCTTTAGATTGGACGGGGACCAAGCGAAAACATCCTTATTCTTCTCCAAGCACTGAACCAACTGCCCTCGCAACTCCTCGGGAAGGGACTTAGCAATTTTCACAATCCCAGAAGAAGGCACGAGGACCACCTCTTCTTCCTCATCCTCCGTGGTCAGCTGAAAATCCTCTCCAACCAAGTTCACACCTCTATCTTCCCGAGACCTGGGATGGTCTTGAGCTCGAGACTTAGCCACCTTCTGTTTCACTCTCACCTCCTCAACATAACATTTCCTCACCATCTTACGATCCCCGAGGACCTCTCCCACTGAATCTCCTACTGGGAATTTGATCTTTTGGTGCAAGGCCGAGGCCACAGCCGAGAATGCAGCCATGGCTGGCCTCCCGAGGATAACGTTATAGGAAGAAGGTGCATCCACCACAGTAAACTCTATCACCTTGGTCTTCCTATATTCGCCCGACCCGAGAGACATAGGCAGCTGAACAGCCCCCATCGGCTGTAAATAATCCCCAGTGAACCCATACAAAGGCGTGTTCATAGGTTCCATGCGATACTCCCCGAGATCCATCTGGTCCACGGCACTCTTGAAGAACACGTTGACCGAACTCCCTGAATCCACAAAGATACGGGCCACTTCATAATTTGCAATCATAGCCCTGATAATCAACGCGTCATTGTGCGATTCCGCATCCAGATGGCAAGTCCTCGGGGCCAAAGGAGATGATAGGTCCCGAGCGCCTTTTCCCGACCTCCATAGCTTCCATCCGCCGATATCTCGTCTTTCTCGCCCTGTTGGAGTCCCCATCAGTAGGTCCTCCTGAAATCATGTTAATGAATCCTCGGGGCTGAGGTGTTCTTCGTTCCCCTCGGTTAGGCTACGGATCCTGCCCCTGAGGTGTTCTGTCCTGACCTGGAGCCCTGCCATTAAATTTCCTGTCGTCCTCCCGACGAGGCCTCTTCTCCCACCGACGTGGCTTGTCAGCCACCAGCGCTGCGCGCACATCGGGATTGTTCTGCATGATCCACTCCAAATCCTGATCCCAGAGCCGACACTCTGCAGTAGTGTGGCCATAGTCCCTATGGAAATCGCAAAACTTATCTGACTTGGGATTCCTCGGGGCCCCATCACTGCCCCTAGGACGCTGGACAACCTTTCTCTCATCACAAATCTCTAGGGCCCGAGTTTTGCTCACTTTCAATGGTATTCGAATAGTAAATTCCCCCAACAGCAAAGGGGGCTCCTGTCTAACCGGCTCGGCTGGGGCCTCTCCACCCGAGCATCCCGACCAGCCCGAGGTGGCGGCCTCTGTTCATTTTTCCTCGAGGACTGTATCTCCTCCACGTTGACATACTTTTCTGCCTTGGTCAGAAGCTCATCAAATGTCTTCGGGGGCTTCTTGACCAGTGACTTGAAAAAGTCACCCCCTCGCAATCCCTGAGTGAATGCCCCGATTAGGAGGTCGGGCGTAGCATATGGCACCTCAATGATAGTTTGGTTGAAACACCGAATATACTCCGAAGAGTCTCCTGCTCCTTCTGTTTCATGGTAAACAGATTCAAGGTCGTCAGAGGCTGTTTCTTGCTGCTAGCAAACTGATGGAGAAACGCCTGACTGAAATCCTGAAAGCACTTTATACTCCCCGCTGGCAGGAGATTGAACCACTGCTGGACAGCTCGGACCAGAGTGGTGAGAAAGATCATGCACTTGATAGGGTCAGAGTATCGGTGAAGAAGTGCAGTGTTCTAAAATGGAGACAGATGCTCCTCGGGATCTCCCATCCCATCATATTCTCCCACATTCGTATATTTGAAGTGTTGGGGCAGGTCGACATCCAACACCTCCACAGAGAATGGCACCTCCCGAGTCGGCGGGGGAGGAGGCGCCGAGCTTCTTTCCCTCCTCAGATTTTCCAACTCTTCACGCAACTTCATGATCTCCTCAGCCTGCGGGTCAGGGGGTGGTTGCGACTCAGTTCTGTCAGCTAATATCTGCGCCACAGTGGTTGCTACCAGTTCAGCTATCTGGGCGGGAGTGAGCGTGGGGTTCTCCGACCCCTGAGTCATGCTTTCTGTTCGGCTGTTCTCTCCAGTAACGCCCTGAGTTCTAATCCTCTTTGGTGGCATCTTGTATCTTCTTCTATCGATTCCCACAGACGGAGCCAATTGATGTAGCCAAATAGTTCAGCTGAGAGCTATCACCGCATCGAGGACCTCGGGCACGTCGGGCGTCGGGAACTGGAGAGTATCTTTGAATGTCTGCAACCACAAAACACTCGTCAGAGGGCGCCGGAAGTGTGTCCGGCGAAGCCCCTTCGATGCTTAAGTCAGGCAGTGCGCGCGAGAGCAAATGAGAGAAATATAAGCTGTGTGCGAGAGTGTGCAACAATGAGTGAATGAATACAAAGAAGCAAACCGGGTGGTATTTATAGAGGGGCTAGGTCGGTGGAGAGGAGGACATCTCGGCGAAAATCTCGGGCGGGCGAGATACTCCGTGATCTTCGGGGATCTTGTTATATAAACAAGAAAAGTCGTATCGTCCTCGGACTCTCTAAAGAAGGAAACAAGTATCGTATCCAGATCTTCTAAAGAAGGAAAGACGTATCTAAGAAGGATTCTCTAGAACGTCGGGCCGGAGTCTTCGGGAGATCTCCTCGAGGCGACGTGATCCTCAGACCCCCCACCCGAACGCTCCTTGCGTAGTCTGGGTGAAACGAGATCTTAGAAACGTCCTCGGGTGATTCTCGAGCTCTTCTTACAAAATCCTGGTGTGACATCCGACCTTAGTGAAGTACGTCGGGTCGGGGTCCTCGGTAAGTACCCCGAGCACGTCGGCTCGGGGTCCTTGGTAAGTATCCCGAGCTTATATTGCTCCCTCAGCCCATTAGCTCCTATCGCTAAAGTAGATGCTGGGGCAACTCCTGAGGTGATAGCAAGGTCTTGGTAAAGCCTCCCGAGCTCCATGTGTGCTCCTCGGTTGCTCTCGCTTTTGGTGTGCTCGGTCCTCGGGTCCCGAGATGATTATGGGGGGCATCAGATAGATTGGTTAACATCTGAGAAACAAAAAAATTGGATCGATTTACTACCAGAGCAGACATGATTTTAAAACTGTTTAAAAATATATTTTCGAAAAGAAATGCACTATTCAAGAACAACCTGCTCTGATACCACTTGTTAGGATCGATTTACTCTCTGTTAGTGTATACAGAGGTTATTTAGTCAATAACCAGCACTTAGAGGGAATAACCAGATCGCGTAAAAGACGTTGGATCCAGCTAGACGCTGAAACCGGATCACGATAACTAAGCTGGTTCCAGCTGGATGCTGAAACCGGATCGCTTTTGTGTAAGACCAGCTCGGCGCTAAACCAGCGCAGTGCAAGAGCCTTGTTCTAGCTGGTCTTTGAAACCAACTCAATGAAAGACAAACGATCTGGTTATTTATACTTGAGCTGTAATAACTCAGTGTCGCAGTGCAAGAGCCTTGTTCTAGCTGGTCTTTGAAACCAACTCAATGAAAGAACAAACGATCTGGTTATTTATTACTTGAGCTGTAATAACTCAGTGTTCTTAAATACTTGTGCACCGAGATACAGATTGAGTAATGAATTGAATCATGCGGAAATAACTCAAACTGGACTCTTAGATTCGAAAGCCTTTTAAACAGTTTTAAACACAGTTATAAATATGCAGTGCGTATGAATGAATGCAGTAAAGCAGTAAAGAAGATACACTTATTTGTTTATGGAAGTTCGGAGCAAACTCTCCTACGTCTCCCCTTCTTCCGCAATCGGTAATTATCAATCATCCTGTTGCCACCGTGTCTCAAATCTAGAAAATCAACTAAAATGCAAGCTGATAATAATAGCATTTCAAATACATCTCTCAATTCTTTAAACTTTCTAATTGTGGATTTCAAAGTTTCAAGGCTTACAGTGACGTCTCGGGCTCAAAAGAGTCCGGGGAGTAATCGTCGATGCAAGAGGTTGGACGGAAAATGAGTGGCTTCTGGCAGGCTTCTAGGTGAAGGGGCACATGAATGGGCCGATCTCACATCGGAATGAGAGGAATTTCGAGACTGTGAAGTTATGAGTATGTGTAGTTAAGGTGGACTTATCAGATTTAATTGGTACTACTCATACCAACAAGATGCATCTTCTTATCGACAGCTCATCACTTAAGAACTCCAAAGCTAAGTGTGCTTGATCTGGGGAAATTTTAGGATAGATGACCTCCTGGGAAGTTTCTCAGGGTACATGCGAGTGAGGACAAAACACGCTTAAAAGACCAGTGTTCGTACAGTGGGGAAAATCATTAAATCCGAGGCATTAAATTGGAGATGAGCTCAATCATTATTTGATTCGCATAGCTGTTTAATATATGCTAGGAGTTTCGGCATAGACAATGGGAACGTCATATGGCTAAAGTGTGTTTGTACAAAAATTTATATAAATCAAATACTTGTAATGGAATTCGATCAGAAATAGAAGAACAAAGATACAGAAGGATTGAACCTTCGAACTTGCATAGTAAATTCTTAGATCTAATAACATTTACTAGTGATATAAATAGTGTTCAATTTGAGCTAAATCGTGGATATTATTTAAAATATCCCAATAGTGTTTAATTTGAGTTTCGAAGGAATCCATTTATCTGTTTCTATGATACTCGATCATTTATAAATAATATATAAATACTTATCAATAATAATAGAATCTTTATAAATACTTACTGATTTCTATTTGGTGCTCTTATTGCCAAGTTGCTACCATTTGATGATCGTGTACCTTTGTTATTACTTATTATTGTGGAATAATTAAATAATTAGATGGTTAGTATTAGTTGTTAATTGTTGGATGTCTAAATGTTAAATGAAAAGATTTAGACCTTTTTATTATTTTAATCATTTCATTTGCCTATAAATAGTTTGTAATCTTCATTTGAAATGCACACAAAATATACAAATTCTCTCCCAATTCTATTCTATCTAAATTAAGGAAATTATAGAGAAATAATAATTTCCTATTAATATATAATTAAGAGTTCATTTAGAGTAATCAAGGAGCAATTAAGGATATATTCAAGGTCATTGCAAAGGTAATTATTTATTTTATTTTGTTAATACTTATTTTAATTTATAACACGTTATCAGCACGATCACTCGATTTTTTTTTTATTTCATTGTATAATGTCATGTAATTATATAAAATGAGTCTCTGACACCTCATTATAATAACGTGATATGAATTACAAAATTATATTGTTCATCACGTTATATGATATTATGTATAATATCATATTATTATATAAAAAGGAGGCTATGCCACCTAAAAATAATAATGTGATGTGATATACAAATTTATTTAACTGTGATTATCATTATACGCATCATATTATAATCATAAAATGATAAATAAATTATTGTATTTTGTCTATTATAAACAATTATAAACGGATATATTTTAATTATTCGTACCAGGTATACACGACTAGATTTTATTCTATAACTATGTTGTTTTCTAAAATATTTATTCGCTTCTCTATTACTATTCTCCATCAAATTTTCTTCACAAACTTATTTCTCTAATTACAAAAAGATGATTCATCCAAGTGTAATCGTTGTAATTATTTTGATAATTATACTTACTGGTCTTGTATTTACCGGCGAATATCCACCCCACGCTTTTTCGTTTTTTCGTGATATGCTTGTATTCGTAGTTTATCCGTTACTTTTCATTGTTGTACTAATTGATCTTAACTTATGATATATATTGTTAATCATCTCATCATTATTATATATAATTAATTTTATTATTGTTGTTTTCATGGTATATAGATTTGATAATGTCGAATATTTCCAAGCTTGAATTTAGCGCTCTTGATATCTCCGAAAAAAATTATCTCTCGTGGATACTAGATGCTGAAATACATCTAGATGCTATGGGCATAGGAGATACAATTACATAGGGAAATATCGAATCACCTCAAAATCAAGCAAAGGCCATCTTTATTCGTCATCATCTTCATGATGACTTGAACTGAATATTTGACAGTTAAAGATCCATATGAATTGTGGAAAAATTTGTAAGAAAGATATAGCCATAAAAAACGGTAATTCTTCCAAAATCCCGATATGATTGGATGCATTTGCGCTTACAAGATTTTAAATCTGTAAGTGAGTACAATTCTGCCATATTTCGCATCAGTTCACAACTGAAGCTATGTGGAGAAAAAGTTACGGATGATGATCTATTAGAAAAAACATACTCCACATTTCATGCATCCAACGTTCTTCTGCAACAGTATAGAGAAAAAGGATTCAAGAAATATTCTGAGTTGATTTCATGTTTGCTCGTGGCCGAGCAAAATAATGAATTGTTGATGAAAATCATGAACTCCTACCTACTGGCTCCAATCCGTTCCCTGATGTGAACATGGCAGTACATGATGAAAAAAGAAACCAAAACAAGACCCACTTTGGTCGCAATCGTGGTCGTGGGCGTGGGCGTGGGCGTGGGCGTGGCCGTAATCATGGACGCGGTCGTGGAAGTTTTAATCCATATGGCCGTGGACATGGAAAATCACATGATCATAATGCTGGTTTTAGCTATAAAAATCAAAAGAATACCAGCTATCAAAGTGGGACAATGACCCAAACAAGAGAGCAAAAGGACAGGTTAATGAGGTCAAGAAATCAAACAATGAATGCTATAGGTGCGGGATGAAAGGACATTGGTATAATACCTGTCGTACGTCCAAACACCTTATTAATCTATATCAAGCATCAAAGGAAAAGAAAAAGGATGCTGAAACTAATTTCATTGATCAAGGTGAAGACTTAAGTCAGCTCCCGACATTTCCAGCACACTTTGATGTTTCTGATTTCTTTGCAGACCAAAATGAAAGAATTGATCAGTTTGTGGGTGATGATGAAAATTGTTAACTGTTGTATTTGTTTAAATATTGTAGTTTATATTGTATTTTATTGTGTTGGTTTGTATTGAATATTTTGTTATCGTAATAAATGAATTACTCATTTTTCTTTATACAATATTTATAGAATATGGATTTTGGACCATTGGTCAATATTTATACAATTGCGTTGAGTAAAGACCTAGAATGCACTTAAGCGTATGTTAGATGTGATAGTGGGTATGACGACTATCATGGAACACATCTAATAGTCGCTGTGTATTCTGAACATGTTCCTAGTCGATTGGGTCGTCAAAATGAGGATAAGGCCGCCCGAGTTCGAGACTAGTATCTGCGATGCGAAGTACCATGTTTCATTGGTATGGAACATTGTGATGTTCTGAGCATGCAGATAGATAGTGACCTGGTGATCTATCGAACTACCCACGTTCGGACTTTCCAAGTGGTTACCATTTGTCGAGTGGATAAGTCCGAGGTCTTGGTTGTACTGATTAGTCCTCACGACTCGAAACATCATTGAGACTCTACATGATAGGCGTCTCACTTTGACCCGTTTGCCGACTCGCTTGGGGTCATAAGGCGTCGGGATTGGGTGAGACCCCGATGCATGTAGGAGTCGATGCATCGTTGTCGAGGATTCACCGCTCGCAGACATGCGTGGATATCCTATGCTATCTGAGGAGATAATAGTGTATAAATCTCTGGCCAGAGTACTAGAAGTATTTTAGGTAAATGTGTTTACCTAGTTACACTCGTGATGTCACTATTCGATCTTCAAGATGTATACATAGCTATCGGATCTATAGCGACTCTCGATTTACCAATGGTCGTTGATCTGATCGGGATATATGGATTGAAAGGACCGTACTGTACGCTAACCACGACCGACTAGTTCTTGCAGGCACTATCAGTGATACCTAGGGGATCATGGGGCGATTACCATGATCCGATGGGCAAGTCCGGAATTGTGATTCCGGAGCCACAATGGTTGTGGGCCCACGGCTAGCTGTATCCCTCAACCATTGAGGGTTACACAAGTACTAGATTCGAGATTCCCGCACGGATACTCAGCTCAATGTGTTGAGCACGAGAAGAGGATTTCGGGAAGTGCGACTTCCTAAAAGTCAACAGGGGTCAAACTGGGGTTTCCCGCTGTTTAGGGGCAAAACGGTCATTTTGCACTGGGGTACTGAAAATGGTTTTTCAGATCATATTATTCAGTTTTGGAAACTGAGTCGATCGGTACGATCTGATCGACGATCGGAGTTACGATGAAGTCACGGTGGTGGGGATGAACCGAATGTTCACCAGTTGGACCCGGGCCCATTGGGCCGGTCCAAGCCTACCACTTAATCTATTTAATTAGAAGACTTCATAACACTTAATGATTATTATTGCAAACCCTAACCCTAAGCACTAAAGAGCCGCCGCCCCTCCTCTCTCAAACGCCGCCGCCGCCGCCGCCCGCCGCTCGCCGTGCGCCGCCGCCGCCGCCCGTTTTCGCCGGAAATTTGTTTCCGGCCAACTCGACGAGGAGAATCCGTTCATGCAGAATTCGTCAGTGCTTCTAGTGCAGGCTGACGAAGGAGTCTCGGTTCTGGTCGTGGACCGGATTGGCGATATCTACCGCAATCTACCGAGAAGAGCCGACGTTATTGTAACTACGGTTGGAGCCAGGCACAAGTGCCAGTAAGGTAGTGGTTTTGAACCCCCTATGAATGACGATATTTGTATTGTTGTTTTTCGTATTGATCGTCTCCCGGCTTTTATTCTATGTTCTTCCGCTGCCTCACCGGGGGGCGGATCCGGATCCACAACATGTCCTTCATCGAAAAATCTGCTAGACAACCATACTTTAGTTGACTGCAGCATTCCTACATCATTCTCAATGAGTAGGATGTCATCAACATAAAGTACGAGGAACGTCACAGCGCTTTTAACTACCTTTTTATAGACACATGGATCCTCGGGATTCTTGATGAAACCAAATTCCTTAATTGTTTCATCGAATCTCAGGTTCCAACTTCGCAATGCTTGTTTGAGACCGTAGATCGATCTCTGAAGCTTGCATACCTTATGCTCGCTTCCAACAAATGTGAAACCCTCAGGCTGCGTCGTATAGATCTCTTCCTTAATGTTTCCATTAAGGAACGCAGTTTTCACATCCATTTGACATATCTCATAGTCGTACCATGCGGCTATGGCTAACAAGATTCTAATTGACTTGAACATTGCGACTGGCGAGAAGGTTTCATCATAGTCAACACCTTGCCTTTGAGTGTAACCTTTCGCGACCAGTCGTGTCTTGTAGGTCATTACCTTACCATCAGGCCCAAGTTTTCTCTTGTATACCCATTTGCACCCAATAGGAACAATTCCTTCGGGAGGGTTAACGAGAGTCCAAAATTGGTTAGCATGCATTGAGTCAAACTCAGACTGCATTGCTTCAAACCACAAATTAGAATCAGCATCAGAAATTGCCTCCTTGAAATTTCTTGGATCAGATCCAACAACTTGATCACCTTGATCATCTTCAAGGAGAAAACCATATCTCTCAGGAGCTCTAGGAATCCTTTCGGATCTCCTAGGTGTGACCATTTCTGGTACTGGCTCTGTAGGTGCAGGAGACTCACCTGGTACTTCGATTGGATCTCGAACTTCTTCGAGTTCTACTATTTTGCCTTTTCTATCAAGTAGAAATTCCCTTTCCATAAAGGTGGCATTCCTAGAAACAAACACTTTTGTTTCGCTGGGATAGTAGAAGTAGTATCCAATGGAATTCTTTGGATACCCAATGAAGTAGCATAAGATGGATCTCGTATCCAGCTTATCTCCCACTGTCTGCTTCACGTAAGCAGGACATCCCCAAATCCTCATAAATGAGTACTTGGGTGGTTTGCCCATCCATATCTCATACGGAGTTTTATCCACTGCCTTGGTGTGGACATTGTTCAACAACATTACCGCCGTTTCGAGCACATAGCCCCAAAACGAGGTAGGAAGTTCAGTGAAGCTCATCATAGATCAAAACATGTCCAACAAGGTCCGATTACGATGCTCCGCTACACCATTGAGCTGTGGTGTGGCCGGAGGGGTCCACTGTGAGAGAATCCCATTCTCTTTCATATAGTCTTGAAACTCAGTACTTAAGTATTCACCACCTCGATCAGATCGAAGTGCCTTAATACTTTTGCCTAATTGATTTTCTACTTCAGCCTTGAATTCCTTGAACCTTTCAAAGGATTCAGACTTGCACTTCATCAAGTGCAAGTACCCATACCTAGAGTAATCATCGGTAAAGGTGATGAAGTGTGTGTGACCATATTTAGTACCAATACTAAATGGACCGCACACATCAGTATGGATCAAATCCAATAGGCCTTGAGCACGCTCACCCTTGCCCTTGAAGGGTTGCTTGGTCATCTTTCCTTTAAGACAAGATTCACAAGTCGGTAGGGAGTTGATGTCTGACAGATCAAACAGGTCACTCCTAACTAACTTGTTCATCCTACTTAGGGAAATGTGACCTAGCCTAGCGTGCCAAAGTTGTGCTGGGTTCAAGTTATCATGTTTCCGTTTAATCATTGTTGTGTGTGTTTCGACATCGCGAGTTGGAACGTCTTTAAACTT
>KV009946.1:417829-444256 GCA_001598015.1 Dorcoceras hygrometricum
TCCGACGAAATGGATATCATATTGAGACTTTTAGCCAAGATGATAAGAATATCTATTGATTACAAAAGAAGTGTCCGGGAAAAAATATATTGCTGAAAGATTACCGACATTTACATCTGGCTATACCACACTAAAATAAATGTAGTGGAAACAAATGTCACAGTTGATCAGAAATTGATGGATATGAATAATTTTATACTGTGGCATGGACGATTATCCGACGAAATGGATATCATATTGAGACTTTTAGCCAAGATGATAAAGAATATCTATTGATTACAAAAGAAGTGTCGGGAAAAAATATATTGCTGAAAGATTACCGACATTTACATCTGGCTATACCACACTAAAATAAATGTAGTGGAAACAAATGTCACAGTTGATCAGAAATTCATGGATATGAATAATTTTATACTGTGGCATGGACGATTGGGACATCCGGGCTCTACAATGATGCGAAAGATTATTGAGAATTCACAAGGGCATCAATTGAAGAACAAGAAAATTTTGAATTTTGGAGAATTCACATGCGAGGCTTGTTCTCAAGGTAAATTAATTACAAAACATTCACCAACTAAAGTTGGTACTGAATCACCTTCATTTTTAGAAAGAATACAAGGTGATATTTGTGGGCCTATTCATCCCTCATGTGGACCGTTTAGATATTTTATGGTCTTAATTGATGCATCCACAAGATGGTCACATGTATGTTCTATCATCTCGCAACTTGGCATTTGCAAGACTATTGGCTCAAATAATTCGTCTAAGAGCACAATTTCCAGAATATCCTATTCAGAGGATTCGTATTGATAATACTGGTGAATTTACATCTCGAACATTTAATGACTATTGTATGTCAATTGGGATAATTGTTGAACATCCAGTACCTCATGTTCATACACAAAATGGTTTAGCAGAATCATTCATTAAACATTTACAGTTAATAGCTAGAGCATTGATAATGAGGGCAAAACTCCCTACATCAGTATGGGGACATGCTATTTTACACGAGCAGCACTAAAACGCATCAGACCAACTAGTTACCATCAGTTCTCTCCTTTGCAACTAGTTTTTGGCCATGAGCCTAATATTTCCCATTTAAAAATTTTTGGATATGTTGTGTACGTTCCAATATGTTCACCACAACGCACTAAAATGGGTCCTCAAAGAAGAATGTGAATATATGTTGGATATGATTCTCCGTCGATAATCAAATATTTAGAGCCAATGACGGGAGATGTTTTCACGGCATGATTTGCCGATTGTCACTTTAATGAGACAAAGTTCCCAACATTAGGGGGAGAAAATATGAAATCACCAAGTGAATTAACTTGGAATGCACCACTTCATCAATTTGATTTCCGGACAAATGAATGTGAGAATGAAGTGCAAAGAATAGTGCATCTGCAAAATATTACAAATAAATTACCTGATGCATTTAATGATGTAAAAAGGGTAACTAAATCGTATATACCGGCTGCTAATGCTCCAGCATCTATCGTACCATCAAACAATGAATCAAGTGCACGACTCAAACGTGGTAGACCAATTGGATCAAAATATAAAAATCCACGAAAAAGAAAAGGAGCAAATATTGTTGATACTGGAGCAAATAATGTTAATGCTCATAATGAGATATTTAATCCATTGATTGATAAATCTGAAAATGTTGATGATCATTCCCCCGAAAAGGTTCAAATTGTTGAAAATGAAGAGATCTCGATAAATTATGTCAACACGGGGAAAAGATTAAATCGATCGGAAATTATTGTCGATAATAAGTTTGCCTATGCTGTGGCTAACGATGTTGTTAATGAAAATGATGATCCAGATCCTACATCTGTAGATGAATGTCGAAATCGACATGATTGTCCAAGTTGGAATAAAGAAATACAAGAAGAGCTAAATTCATTAGCAAAACGTGAGGTCTTTGGACCTGTGGTACATACACTCAAAGGAGTAATTCCTGTGGATTGTAAATGGATTTTTGTATGAAAACGAAATGAGAAAAACGAAGTGACTAGATATAAAGCTCGATTGGTAGCCCAAGGTTTTTCTCAACTCAGGGGACCAACAGTTTGCTCCATTAAATTACAACGATCCCTTTATGGATTAAAGCAATCCGGACGCATGTGGTATGTATATTTATTAAAAGGAATGGATCAAAATTTGTCATTATTGCCGTATATGTTGATGATTTAAACATTATTGGAAGTTCCGAAGAACTTGAAAAGACAGTTGATATATTGAAAAAGGAATTTGAGATGAAAGATCTAGGAAAAACAAAATTCTATCTTGGTCTACAAATTGAGCATCTTCATGGTGGAATTTTAGTCCATCAATCAACTTATACGCAAAGAATCTTGAAACGATTTTATATGGATAAAGCTCATCATTTAAGTTCACCCATGGTGGTTCGATCACTTGATACAACAAAAGATATTTTTCGACCATGTGATAAACAAGATGAACTACTTGGCCCAGATGTGTCATACCTAAGTGCTATTGGTGCATTGATGTATCTTGCAAATAGCACGAGACCAGACATATCATTTGCTGTCAATTTGTTGGCAAGATATAGTTCTTCTTCGACACGGAGGCATTGGAATGGTGTTAAACATATATTTAGATATCTTCGCGGCACCTACGATTTGGGTTTATTTTATTCAAATACTTGTGATTTGCAACTAACTGGATATGCAGATGCTGGATATCTATCTGATCCACACAAAGGACGATCACAAACTGGGTATTTATTTACTTATGGTGGAACAGCAATTTCCTGGAGGTTTACAAAGCAAACTATGGTCGCTACTTCATCAAATCATGTAGAAATACTTGCAATCCATGAAGCTAGTAGAGAATGTGTCTGGTTGAGATCAATGTTTACCATATCAAAAAGGAATGTGATCTGTCTACAAGTAAAAGCTCAGCAACAATAATTTATGAATATAACGCAGCTTGCATTGCTCAGCTAAAGGAAGGATACATCAAAGGTGATAGGACGAAACACATATCCCCAAAGTTCTTTTTCACACATGATTTGCAAAAGAAAGGTGATATTGAAGTTCAACAAATTAGTTCAAGTGAAAATTTGGCCGATCTTTTCACAAAATCATTGCCTACATCGACTTTTGAGAAATTGGTATACAAGATCGGAATGCGACGTCTAAGAGATTTCACATAATTCTTCAACAGGGGGAGAAAGTTTAGGTAACTGCACTCTTTTTCCTATACTATGATTTTTATCCCACTGGGTTTTTCCTATTAAGGTTTTTAACGAGACAGTATCAAAACACGTAATGAAGACATCAAAATGAGGAGTATTGTGGAATAATTAAATAATTAGATGGTTAGTATTAGTTGTTAGTTGTTGGGGTCTAAATATTAAATGAAGTGATTTAGACCTTTTTATTATTTTAATCATTTCATTTGCTTATAAATAGACTTGTAATCTTCATTTGAAATGCACACAAAAATATACAAATTCTCTCCCAATTCTATTCTATCTAAATTAAGGAAATTATAGAGAAATAATAATTTCCTATTAATTTATAATTAAGAGTTCATTTAGAGTAATCAATGAACAATTAAGGATATATTCAAGGTTATTACAAAGATAATTATTTATTTTATTTTGTTAATACTTCTTTTAATTTATAACACTTATTACCTTATCTATCTTCATGTCTGTTTTGGAGGTCCATTTTTGAGAAAATTTTTTCTTCTTCTCTTTATATAAAATCAAAATAATTCTTTAAATTACAACTTTCACTATTTATATATTTAAATTCATAAAATCAAATATTTGATTAAAATAGTAAAATCGTGCATTCCTTATCAATATGATCATGTTATAGTTATTTTTAACTTGAAAGAAATCAAACGAGAAACTTTTCAATAACTTTTCTCAAATATCAATTTCACCTTTCTTTTCCAAAGTTCGTAATATTCCTTATTTCGACTTAGTCATAGTCTATATTCATCATAATACTCAAAACCATAAAGAATCCAAAAATTCTTGTGACGTCGTTTAACAAACCCGACCTAAAAGAATCCATACTTTTCTATTTTGTTTAATTTTTTGTTGTGTTTATCTTGTTATTTATTAGCTTATCTAGTTATCATGTCTTTTGTGGAGTTCATTTTTTGAAAAAAATTTTCTTCTTCTCTTAATATAAAATCAAAATAATTATTTAAATTTAACTTAAATTCCAACTTTCACTATTTATATCTCTAAATTCCTAAAACATAATATTTGATTAAAATACTAAAATCACACATTTCTCATTAATAACGTGACATTATATTTATTTTAACTTGAACGAAGTCAAGCGACAAAATTTTCAATAAATTTTCCTTGAATCGTAATTTTAACTTTCTTTCCCAAATTCAGAATATTTCTTATTCGACTAATTCATAGTCTATATTCATCATAATACACACAACCATAATCGACAATCCAAAAATTTATGTGACGCCTTTTAAACAAATTCGACCTAAAATAATCCGTACTTTTCTTTTTCTTTTTCATTTTTATGTATATGATTTCTAGTAAATTATTAGTCAAATAAAAATAAGAAATCAAATTATCATAAAAATAAGGTTTTTTTCCTTGTTTTTTACAATAATCTATTCTTATCACACAAAATTTTCCAAACTTTCATCTACTAGTACATGTATCATGATTTAATTCCAAACCTTTCATCTACCTAGTACATGTATCATGATTTATTAACCTTTCATCTACCTAGTGTGTCTAGATGATATGAATCTAGATTATTATGTCATTACTTTCAACACCCCCTCTTAAGCTAGATTCCTCCAAGAGATGCACGTAACTTCTTGAATGCGTCGTGCTTCAAAGGCTTTGTAAAGATATCGACAACTTGGTCTTGAGACTTCACATACTCAAGCTTCACTTCTTTCTCTGTTATGTAATCTCGAATGAAATGATACCTAGTATCAATGTGCTTGATCCTATCATGAAATACAGGATTTTTTGCCAAAGCAATGGCGGACTTATTATCAACAAAAATCTCTGTCGGATCTTCTTGTGGGAGATAAAGTTCCTTTAACAAATTTCTTAGCCATATCGCATGGCAAACACAAGAAGAAGTTGCCACATATTCCGCTTCACAGGTGGATAGAGTAACAATCGGTTGCTTCTTAGAATTCCAAGTAAAAACCGAATTTTCCATAAAGAAAACGAATCCGGTAGTACTTCGCCGATCATCAACATCACCGACCCAATCACTATCACAATAGCCGACAAGATTGAAATCATTAGAAGGAGCATAAAGAATTCCATAACCAAGTGTACCTTTGATGTAACGAACTATTCTCTTGGCCACTTTCAAGTGAGATGTATTAGGAGCCTCCATGTACCGACTAATAAGTCCAACACCAAAAAGAATACCCGATCTCGTACATGTCAAATATCTCAAACTTCCAACGAGGCTCTTGAAAAATGTGGGATCGATTTTCTCACCATCATTATGCAAAGACAGTTTAACTCCACATTCCACTGGGTGCTTACGGAATTGCAATCCTCCATCTCGAATTTCTTGAGAATTTCTTTTGCATATCCTTGTTGAGAGATGAATATGCAATCTTCTCTTTGTTGTACTTCAATGCCAAGATAATAAGACATTAACGCTTTTTTCAATTTCAAGACCTTATCCTCATGTCCTTTCACCATATAACCCGGAGGTTGTTCAATGTATACTTCTTCTTCCAAATAGCCATTCAAAAAAGCGGATTTCACATCCATTTGGTGAATTTTCCAATTATTTTGAGCTTCCAAAGAAATGATTAGACGAATAGTTTCAAGGCGAGCAACGGGAGCAAACACTTCACCATAATCAATACCAACCTTTTGCTTGTATCCTTTAGCGACCAACCTCGCTTTATATTTTTCGATCTCACCTTTAGCATTTCTTTTAACTTTATACACCCATTTCACTCCAATTGAGCTTTTACCTTTAGGTAATGATGCAAGTTCCCACGTGTCATTTTTCCTTATTGCCTTTATCTCTTCATTCATGTCATTTTTCCATTTTTCATCAGAAACGGCATCTTCGAAAGCTACAGGCTCGGTTTCGGCAAGTAAACAAAACTGAGTAAATTCACTTAAATTTTGTACTTCCTCGGTGGTTTCGTATAACTCACGGAGACTTTTAAACCTTCTAGGTTGACTACTTGAACCGTCTTGATCATCTTGTGGTGGAGGTGACGGTGGTGAAATAGTAGGATGTGTACTTTCTTCTTCTTGATCATCAAAGAATGGGCTATAACTATATGTTTCATTTGAAACATTCCAATCCCATGCACTTTTTTCATCAAATTCAACATCTCTACTCAAAATAATTTTCCCATTGTTCGGGTTGTACAATTTATAGCATTTCGAATTTGTATCATATCCAATGAAAACATACCTTGCACTTTTGTCATCAAGTTTAGTCCTCTTTTCATCCGGCACGTGTGCAAAGGCTATGCTTCCGAACACCCGCAAGTGAGCAACATTTGGTTTATAACCACTCCAAGATTCATTTGGTGTTTTTCCATTCACACTTTTAGTGTGCCACCGATTTGTCAAATACACTGCACAAGTAACGGCTTCGGCCCAATATTCTTTTGGTATATTTTTGCTTTTCAACATGCTCCTGAACATGTTGAGAATGGTTCGATTCTTTCTCTCAGATACTCCATTTTGTTGCGGCGAATATGGAGTTGTCATGGGACGATGAATTCCATTATCCTCACAAAACTTTTTGAACTCACTAGAAGTGAACTCGCCCCCTCTATCGGACCTAAGAGCTTGGATTTGATAGCCACTTTGTTTTTCCACCATAATTTTGAACTTCTTGAAAGTTTCAAACACCTACGATTTTTCCTTGATAAAATAAACCCAAGTTTTCCGAGAAAAATCATCAATGAAAAGTATAAAGTAATTACTCTTACCAAGCGATGACGGCTTGATAGGTCCACATACATCCGAGTGTATCAGCTCTAATGGATGTTGAGCTCTTGTCATAGACTCCTTCGGAAAACTTTTCCTTACTTGCTTACCCAAAATACATCATTCACAAAGTTGATTTGGGTGGTCGATGGAAGGCAAACCTTTCACCATTTTTCTTTTACTCATTAGTCTCAAGCTATCAAAATTCAAGTGCCCCAATCTCATATGCCACAACCATTATGAATCTTTAAAGCAAGATTTCAAGCACATCGGAACATCACTTTGAATATTCAACAAGAACATCCAATTTTTCGTCATTGGTACCTTGGCTATTAGCCTTCCACTTTCATCTTTCATTGTCAAACTTTTATCTTTCAAGCTAATTTCATAATTCTTCTCCAAAAGTTGACCCAAACTTAAAACATTACTTTTCATGTCCGGGACATAGTAGACATTAAAAATAAGTTGATGGCTACCATTTTTAGACCGAAATAAAATTGTACCTCTTCCTTGGACTTGAACTTGTGATGAATCTCCAAAAGTAATATTGCCTCCAATGGACTCATCAAGTTCAACAAACAAATCCTTCTTACCACAAATATGACTACTTGCGCCGGAGTCAAGATACCACTTATCATTATCTTGCTCTTGAGTAGTTTTGCAAGCGAGAAGCAAAGTGTGGTTTACTTCCTCAGTAGAGTTTTCCGCAAATTTATTCGTCTCCTCCACATTATTTCTACACTCATAAGAGTAATGACTAAATTTATGACAATTATAACACTCAACATTTGACTTATCATACCTTTGTTGAGTTTGTCTACCTCCTCCTCTTGGACCTTTTCCTCGTCAACGACTTCTTCCTTGGTTGAAGTTTTGGCTTGATTCATTGTTGTGAAAATTATTGTCATCTCTTCCTCGTCCGTAACCACCACGGCCTCTACCTTGGCCTTGATTTCTACTTCCTCCACGTCCTCGAACTCTTTGGGACGTGCCATGATTTGTCTCCTTCTCTTTCAAGGTTAGCTTTGCTTTCAAAACTTGTTCCACTGATTCATGAGGCTTCTTCAATCTTTCTTCGTGAGCTTGTAGCGATTCGGAAAGTTCATCAACAGTCGTGGTGTCCAAATCCTTGGACTCGTCAATGGCAACAACAATGTAATCAAATTTTGAATCTAACGATCGTAGGATTTTTCCAACGATTCGTTCATCCTTCAAATCTTCTCCATATCTCTTCATTTGGTTAGTGACAACCAAGACTCTTGAAATATAATCTAAAACTGATTCGGATTCAGTCTTGCGCAAGGATTCAAACTCACATCGTAGAGTTTGGAGACGCACTTTCTTGACTTTATCAACTCCTTTAAAAGAAGCTTGAAGAACATCCCATTCTTGCTTGGAGGTGGTTGCACTAGCAACCTTCTCGAACATCTTCTCATCCAAACTTTGATGAATGAGTGTAAGCGTCTTTGATCTTTCTTCTTGGCGGTAGCGTCATCACCCTCGGCTTCTTTCTCCACAGGGTCCCAACATTCATAGGCTCCAAGCAAAGCCTTCATTCTTATACACTAATTATCATAATTATCTTTGGTGAGAGGTGGAACTTGGAAGGGAGTTCCGGTAGACATCTTTTCTTCAAGCTCTCAAGAGGCTCTGATACCAATTTGTTAGAAATTGGAGATATTTCACTTGGAAACTCACAAATATAAGAGAAGATGGAGGGGGAATTCTTTCTATTGTATTTCTCTTTTAACTCAACTCACTCATATAAATGTTTAGAATAGATGGGATATTTATACTATTTTCTATGCATGTATCATGATTTAATTCCAAACCTTTCATCTACCTGGTACATGTATCATGATTTAATTCCAAACCTTTCATCTACCTGGTACATGTATCATGATTTAATTCCAAACCTTTCATCTACCTGGTACATGTATCATGATTTAATTCCAAACCTTTCATCTACCTAGTACATGTATCATGATTTAATTCCAAACCTTTCATCTACCTGGTACATGTATCATGATTTAATTCCAAACCTTTCATCTACCTGGTACATGTATCATGATTTAATTCCAAACCTTTCATCTACCTGGTACATGTATCATGATTTAATTCCAAACCTTTCATCTACCTGGTACATGTATCATGATTTAATTCCAAACCTTTCATCTACCTGGTACATGTATCATGATTTAATTCCAAACCTTTCATCTACCTGGTACATGTATCATGATTTAATTCCAAACCTTTCATCTACCTAGTACATGTATCATGATTTAATTCCAAACCTTTCATCTACCTGGTACATGTATCATGATTTAATTCCAAACCTTTCATCTACCTGGTACATGTATCATGATTTAATTCCAAACCTTTCATCTACCTGGTACATGTATCATGATTTAATTCCAAACCTTTCATCTACCTGGTACATGTATCATGATTTAATTCCAAACCTTTCATCTACCTGGTACATGTATCATGATTTAATTCCAAACCTTTCATCTACCTGGTACATGTATCATGATTTAATTCCAAACCTTTCATCTACCTAGTACATGTATCATGATTTAATTCCAAACCTTTCATCTACCTGGTACATGTATCATGATTTAATTCCAAACCTTTCATCTACCTGGTACATGTATCATGATTTAATTCCAAACCTTTCATCTACCTGGTACATGTATCATGATTTAATTCCAAACCTTTCATCTACCTGGTACATGTATCATGATTTAATTCCAAACCTTTCATCTACCTGGTACATGTATCATGATTTAATTCCAAACCTTTCATCTACCTGGTACATGTATCATGATTTAATTCCAAACCTTTCATCTACCTAGTACATGTATCATGATTTAATTCCAAACCTTTCATCTACCTGGTACATGTATCATGATTTAATTCCAAACCTTTCATCTACCTGGTACATGTATCATGATTTAATTCCAAACCTTTCATCTACCTGGTACATGTATCATGATTTAATTCCAAACCTTTCATCTACCTGGTACATGTATCATGATTTAATTCCAAACCTTTCATCTACCTGGTACATGTATCATGATTTAATTCCAAACCTTTCATCTACCTGGTACATGTATCATGATTTAATTCCAAACCTTTCATCTACCTAGTACATGTATCATGATTTAATTCCAAACCTTTCATCTACCTGGTACATGTATCATGATTTAATTCCAAACCTTTCATCTACCTGGTACATGTATCATGATTTAATTCCAAACCTTTCATCTACCTGGTACATGTATCATGATTTAATTCCAAACCTTTCATCTACCTGGTACATGTATCATGATTTAATTCCAAACCTTTCATCTACCTGGTACATGTATCATGATTTAATTCCAAACCTTTCATCTACCTGGTACATGTATCATGATTTAATTCCAAACCTTTCATCTACCTAGTACATGTATCATGATTTAATTCCAAACCTTTCATCTACCTGGTACATGTATCATGATTTAATTCCAAACCTTTCATCTACCTGGTACATGTATCATGATTTAATTCCAAACCTTTCATCTACCTGGTACATGTATCATGATTTAATTCCAAACCTTTCATCTACCTGGTACATGTATCATGATTTAATTCCAAACCTTTCATCTACCTGGTACATGTATCATGATTTAATTCCAAACCTTTCATCTACCTGGTACATGTATCATGATTTAATTCCAAACCTTTCATCTACCTAGTACATGTATCATGATTTAATTCCAAACCTTTCATCTACCTGGTACATGTATCATGATTTAATTCCAAACCTTTCATCTACCTGGTACATGTATCATGATTTAATTCCAAACCTTTCATCTACCTGGTACATGTATCATGATTTAATTCCAAACCTTTCATCTACCTGGTACATGTATCATGATTTAATTCCAAACCTTTCATCTACCTGGTACATGTATCATGATTTAATTCCAAACCTTTCATCTACCTGGTACATGTATCATGATTTAATTCCAAACCTTTCATCTACCTAGTACATGTATCATGATTTAATTCCAAACCTTTCATCTACCTGGTACATGTATCATGATTTAATTCCAAACCTTTCATCTACCTGGTACATGTATCATGATTTAATTCCAAACCTTTCATCTACCTGGTACATGTATCATGATTTAATTCCAAACCTTTCATCTACCTGGTACATGTATCATGATTTAATTCCAAACCTTTCATCTACCTGGTACATGTATCATGATTTAATTCCAAACCTTTCATCTACCTGGTACATGTATCATGATTTAATTCCAAACCTTTCATCTACCTAGTACATGTATCATGATTTAATTCCAAACCTTTCATCTACCTGGTACATGTATCATGATTTAATTCCAAACCTTTCATCTACCTGGTACATGTATCATGATTTAATTCCAAACCTTTCATCTACCTGGTACATGTATCATGATTTAATTCCAAACCTTTCATCTACCTGGTACATGTATCATGATTTAATTCCAAACCTTTCATCTACCTGGTACATGTATCATGATTTAATTCCAAACCTTTCATCTACCTGGTACATGTATCATGATTTAATTCCAAACCTTTCATCTACCTAGTACATGTATCATGATTTAATTCCAAACCTTTCATCTACCTGGTACATGTATCATGATTTAATTCCAAACCTTTCATCTACCTGGTACATGTATCATGATTTAATTCCAAACCTTTCATCTACCTGGTACATGTATCATGATTTAATTCCAAACCTTTCATCTACCTGGTACATGTATCATGATTTAATTCCAAACCTTTCATCTACCTGGTACATGTATCATGATTTAATTCCAAACCTTTCATCTTTTCTATGCATGTATCATGATTTAATTCCAAACCTTTCATCTACCTAGTACATGTATTATTATTTAATTCCAAACCTTTCATCTACCTAGTACATGTATCATGATTTAATTCCAAACCTTTCATCTACCTAGTGTGTCTAGATGATATGAATCTAGATTATTCAACTCACTCATATAAATGTTTAGAATAGATGGGATATTTATACTATTTTCTATGCATGTATCATGATTTAATTCCAAACCTTTCATCTACCTAGTACATGTATTATTATTTAATTCCAAACCTTTCATCTACCTAGTACATGTATCATGATTTAATTCCAAACCTTTCATCTACCTAGTGTGTCTAGATGATATGAATCTAGATTATTAATTCCAAATTTTCAATAAATTTTCCTTGAATCGTAATTTTAACTTTCTTTCCCAAATTCAGAATATTTCTTATTCGACTAATTCATAGTCTATATTCATCATAATACTCACAACCATAATCGACAATCCAAAAATTTATGTGACGCCTTTTAAACAAATTCGACCTAAAATAATCCGTACTTTTCTTTTTCTTTTTCATTTTTCTGTATATGATTTCTAGTAAATTATTAGTCAAATAAAAATAAGAAATCAAATTATCATAAAAATAAGGTTTTTTTTCCTTGTTTTTTACAATAATCTATTCTTATCACACAAAATTACAGCAATACCAGCAGAAAAATCAACCTCTATGCAAAGGCGATCGATCTTGAACCATAACCCTGGCGGTCCGAAACACCTTAATCGGGCTCGGAAACTTCCACAATTTCCACTTTGCCGGAAGGCCCATGTCGGCCCGCCGGAATCTACTCGTAGTTGTGGTGGTGCTGACGGACCTCGATCTCGTGATCATCCTGGAGAAGTCCTCGATCCTGTTTTTGCTTTCAGGATTCTCGTCAGTATTGCTGTAATCACTAATTATAAGTTCCTCGTTTTCTTTCGTCTTCTTCGTCCCACTTTTCTTCAGGGCGGACAGCAACGGCGTCTTGACCAGGAGGCTCCCTGACCGGAGGAAGGTAACAGCGGCGGATCTAGAACGGCGTAGGGACGGTTCTCCACCGCTGCTGGTGAAGAAAGAGGAAGACGAAGATGAGGAAGACGAAGCCGTATTTGAAAGGCAGGAGCATGGACGGGAATTGGCGCAGTTGGGGCAGAGGATGCCGAGCCGGTGGCGGAGACAGGCCGGGCAGACGCCGCTCCGCCGCTTCTTGGACGGGTGTTTTGGACATTTCCACGCTTCTTCTTCTTCCATCAAATAGAGCGCCATTTGTGTGTGAAATTATCGCTACTGTGTGTTGTGGATATATCGAGGGTGTTTGGTAGACAAGCAATTACCGACTTTTGGCGTCTAAAAGTGAACGTATTTTGACTTTTTCATAAATATTTTTACCAAATGCAAAGTCGAGTAACTATCTGGCAAACCAGTTTTGTTTAGGTGTGAAATCTGTATATCAGCCTTTTAATGGATTTTGACTTATCTTATCCGATACAAAGTGGAGTAAGTATTTGCCAAACAAATTTTATTTAGGTGTGAAAAATCTATGTCGACTTTTAACTTTCTTCTTAAAACTTTTATCTGATATGAAGTGGAGTAACGATCTGGCCACACATTTTGTTTAAGTGTGAAAAATTGGTTTCAACCTTTCACATTGACTTAGAAAATATATATCATTAGAAAACTACGTGGTATATCCATTTACAATCGTTAAATTTAATTCGTTACATAATCAATTCTTGATTTCCCAATTAGGTGAATAATCATGGTATTAGTTCTAAGTTTGTTGATCGAGAAGATTGAATTAAAGAATATATAATATGTTATAATATTATATTATAATATATTGAAAAAATTAAAAAGCATAATGATTCACCCGTCCAACTTAATGGTCGAGTTAATGAAGAGAGAGGGACACACCTGGGCATGAATTAGAATAAATGGTGCAATCTCACTACATAAAATATGTATCCATTCAATCACAATATTTCATATTTTATAAACATAGTCTAACTACATAAAATATGTATCCATTCAAACACAATATTTCATATTTTATGAATATAGCCCCTCATCTGCATTCCAAATTGTTTGATTTAGAAACAGATGAAATCTTAATTTTGATGAAAATAAAACTTGTTGTTATGTTTCTAATAATCTAATTGAGTGTACAGATATCGCTGGAAGCAGATCAGATCAGAGTCGAGGACTGAAGAACTGTATGGTATATACGAAGAGTTGAGTTCAGTTAAGAAGAAGAGTAAATAAACTCAGAGTCGATAAGATCAGTATCAGTTCGGACTCAGTTCAACATGGAGCAGATCATATCAGAGCAGCTCAGTTCAGAGAACAGCAAAACTGTTTAGAATAGTTCAGTCCAGAGCAGTTCATATCAGATGAGAACAGTGCAGTTCAGATATATTAGAAGTGCAGATCAATTTAGAGCAGAACAGAACAATTTAGAAAGGAGCTTCGTAAAAGAGCAGCTCAACAGAGCAGAGCAGTTCAAAATAACGGAACATAGTCCATATCAGATCAGATCAGAGGATCAACACAAACGGACAAATCAGTTTGAACAAAGATTAATGAGAACAGATAAGTTCAAACTGATTTAATCAAATACGACATGACGTTAGTTCAGAGCAGTCGAAGATAATAAATAGCCTCACCTACTCCTGTACAAAGAAAGGATAACAAGCACACAATATCAGAAACTTTACAGAAGCTTTTCAACTGCTAAAAACTTGTGTCCAATGGTAATATCAGATCAGAGGATATATATACAAGCTGAACTGAAGACAGAAACAAGAGCCTCTAAAGAGAATATCGGATGTGAGACCAGAGAGACTCTCAAGCTGCGTGTGTGCACATAGTGCAAGTTTGGACCAGAACAACTATCAAGCTGTATATCACCAGTATATGTCGTCGTAATGCTCAGAAAATCATGAAGAAGACGACAATGTATGAGGTTAAATTGAGTGTTTACACTATATCAGATTACATCCTCACACACACGCATTCACCTATATATATGATAGCTGAGCTGAATAGATTAGTTAAGTGAATGAAAGCAAAATGAAATCAGTTATGTCTTGGCACGAAGATGTAAACTTAGTATCTGTAGTCTTCACACAGATACGTTAAACATCTGCAACAGTTTGGAGTCTAGGAGTTCAGTTTAGGTGCGGTCTGACTGAGTGGGTTTGTACAAACAATTGTAAAAATCAAAGTCTTCTAGAGTGAAGCCTTCCAGTTTGGAAGAAGTGGAGACGTAGAAGGTGCTGTCTTCGAACCTCCATAAACAAATCCGATGCATACTGATTTATTGCTTTCTGCATTCATGTTTTCTAAACTGTTTTTAAGTTCAATTTTCAAGGAGTCTTTCGGTTATTTCCGCATTGTTTTTCAGACCAGACCCGATGTATTCTCGGCACTCAAAATCATTCAAGAATAGGAGATATTGCAACTCCAAACTGATTTTAGATCAGGCTCGACAGTGCGTGCTATTTCGTATAAAACTACTTTTAAAACGCTCATTGTCCAACTCCATGTTGTCCTCCCAGCATGGACGTGATATGATCCAGTTCATGACCGAAAATTTTTCACAAATACATCGATTCTTCTTCTTCTTTTTTCTCTCTAGTTTAGTTCTTCATGCAATTTTTAAGCATAGTGCTTAAAATCCAATTTTCAGTATATAAACTTTTGAATTTTGATTAGAGCTTTACCTTAAATTTGAACTTTATAATTAAATTTGAGAGTTGTATTCTATTAATGATTTTTTAAGGAATAATGCTTAAATTCAAGCATTGCAAGACAGGAAATCTTGAACTTGAATTTTTAAGTTAGAGTTGTCTTCGAATTTTTGAATTTTCTTAAGCTAATATCAGCACAGAATTTAAAGGGTGTGGATAAACCCTTTTAAAATTTGTGCTTTATAACAATTTTTGCAAATCAGTCGATTTACCGGCTGATAGCAGAACTTAGTCTCTATTGATCTCTGGAGCAATAAATTGTTTTTGGTAGAAAAAGCTCAATCATAGTGAACAAATTAATATGAAAAAAGTGTAAGCTGAAATCAGATAAGTACAGAGATTTGTTTCTGGAAGCGATATAATGCTTCTATACTCCCCTTCTTCTGATTTGGAAAATATTTCACTACAAGACTTTGAATAAGATATACAATATCCTAAACTGGTCAGTCAAGAATCACCCGATTTGAACTCCTAGTATCTCTTCTTATAACAGCATAGTCGCTGCTATTTACAAATGTGTTCTAGGCTTAGTATGAAAAAAATTAAATTAGACTAATTCTCTTTTCAGCTCTGTATTGAAATGGGTACAGAATATCTAAACAACATAGAATAACAACGATATGATATTCTGAAAATTTTAAGAGCTTTCTGATAGCCTGAAAATCATTCGTTTATCTCTTGTTATAGCCTTCTTGTGACTAATCTTCAGATTCGCCTCCTTTTATAGTTTGATTTAAATTGTAATAAATATATTAGTAGAGTCTGTTAGAATAGGTGCACGGCTAGCCAACTGTTGGTAGCGGGCTTTGTTGAATGTATTGTAAAAATGATCTTTATTCATTTATATAATTTACATTTGCGTGGAATTTTTTTATCTTTGGTATAATTGCTCAAACTTGTTGGATAAAGATAGTATATGTTAGATTGATAGCGGATTTAATGACTATCATGAAGTGCATCTAATAGTCACTGTACACTCAAATCAGTTCCTATTCGATTGGACCGTCCAAAATAAGGATAAGGGCCGCCCGAGTTTGAGACTAGCATTTGCGAAGTGAAGTACCATGCTTCATTGGTAGGGAAAATGGAGGTGTACTGAGCATGCATGATGGATAGTGACCCAGTGATCTTTCGAGTTACCCTCGTTCGGACTTTCAAGTGGTTACCATTTGTCAAGTGGATTAAGTCTGAGATCTTGGTTGTACATGTTAGTCCTTAGGACTCGAAACATCATTGAAATTCTGTATGATAGGTCCCTCACTTTGACCCATTTATCGACTTCGTGAGAGTCATCAGGTGGCGAGATTTGTGCGTGTATATCATATGCTATCTGAGGAAATAATAGTGTGACAAATCTCTGACCCGAGTACTAGATGTGCTTTAGGTAAATGATTTTACCTAGTAGCACATATGATGTCACTATTTGATCTCCAAGATGTATGCATGAATATCGAATCTCTAGAGACTCTCGCTTTACTAATGGTCGTTGATTTGGTCGGGATATTTGAGCTGAAGGGACCGTACTGTATGCTAACCATGACCAACTGGTTCTTGCAGGCACTATCAGTGATACCAAGAGGATCATGAGGTGATGTTGCTAGACGCTTTACGATGGTCCGATGAATAAGTCAGAAAATATGTTTTCCAAGTCGCAATGAGTTGTGAGCCTATGGCTTGCTGTATCCCTGAACCATCCCCTGAATAATTCGGGGACCCCATTCTCTTCCCAGCGGGGATTCGTTCGGGGACGGGGATCCCCATCCCCGTCAATATATATATATATATTTATTATTTATTATTTAATATTATTATTACATGTAACTTCTAATATATAGAATAATATATATGTAATATTACATATTATTACTACTCAATAATATGTGATTAAATAAAAATATATATACATATAAATGTTATTAAAAGATTATTATTTAGGTTTTGAAGGTTTTTAGTCATCTAAATATATATGAAATAAATAATAATATGATTTTATTAAATAATTAGTAATAATAAATAATAATAGTAATTTTATTCTATTATATTTGATTTGGGGATTTCAAAAAATCCCCATACCTGCCTCGTTTTGGGTTTTCTCCACGGGGCTCCAAACCCGCGGGAAAAATTGTCATTCTACACAAGTACTGTTTTCCCGATTCCAATACGGAGAGCTCAAAGTGTTACGCAGGGTGAAAAGGAAAATTTGGAGCATGACTTCCAAAATGAGTAGTGGAGTAAACCAGTCATACATATATTTAGTGGTCCGAAAATTTTATTTACATCATAATAAACAGTTTTGTAAACTGAGTGCATCGGTGATATCTGATCGTCGATCGGGATTATGATGGCACCACAATAATTTGAGTCGAAACAAATGTGCAGTATTTGAGTCAAAACGAATGTGCAGCGTTTGAGTTTAAACGAATATGCAGCATTTGAGTCGAAATGAATGTGCATCAGTTGAGTCAAAACGAATGTGCAGCGTTTGACGAATGTGCAGCATTTGATTCGAAACGAAACAAAAGTGCACAGTTTGAGTCCAACTCAAACTCTATCTGTACATCTAAAAATATGGCATTGGGGAGACACAAAAATCAATTGATTGATTTTTGAATCATAACTATAGTCTTCCCTCACCTCTCCTCCTCCACACGCCTTTACCTCCCCTTGGTCGTCGTCGTCGCCGCCCTTTCGACGCCACACCTTGTTGTGTGCATCTCGGCGAGGATATTTCAATCGTGACAATTCCCTGTGATTTCTAGTGCAAGGAAGCGAAGGAATTTGGAAATCGGTCGTGGACCGGATGGCGAACAAACCAGAGATTCAACCATTGAAGGGCCATCACCTTTTAAAAATCGGAATAATCGGAGCCAGGCGCGAAGTCACCAAAGGTAAACAGTTCAAACCCCCTATGAATGGTTTAAGTTTTCATATTTTGTGTTTACATACGAGAGTCCCCGGTGCAAAAATTTTAAACTTCCGTTGTGCCACGGGAGGCGTGTTCTAGATCTGTCATGCGCCAACAGAATCAACCGATGAATCCTTGTACGATTGCTTCCAAGTATAAATGTGCATTTAATTCTTTGTACTTTTCTCCATACTACTTCATTAAATATCTTCCTTTTTGCTCAAAACAAGAAATCCTAATATATTACCAACTCTGATACATTCTGATTTAACTAAAAATT
This sequence comes from Dorcoceras hygrometricum, assembly GCA_001598015.1. Classification (NCBI taxonomy): domain Eukaryota; kingdom Viridiplantae; phylum Streptophyta; class Magnoliopsida; order Lamiales; family Gesneriaceae; genus Dorcoceras; species Dorcoceras hygrometricum. The sequence continues at coordinate 436,621 of KV009946.1, forward strand.
TGTTCAATGACTCACAACTCTACTTGAATTCAAAGCCTCAATTCTGTTCTGATCTGTATAGTAGACGAAGCTCCAGTCTAATCTGCTTCTTTGTTCTATTTTGTTCTATTCTAATCTGAACTGGATATTCAAGCTGATTTGATCTTCACTTTTCATCTGATCTGAGCGGAAGTTCTGATGGCTTGATCTACCCTTATCTTATCCGTTTCTGTCTAAGATGATTTTGTTATCACCAAAACTTAGACTTTATAATTAACAATTTTCCCCTTTTCGGTGATTATAAAACTAAGAACAATAGACTTTTAAAAGAATTTATCTTTTATAGTTACAAATTACAGAGAATACAATCATATCCTCAATCTAAATGCGAACCGATTCACTGACTAAAGCTGTTTTGCTAACTTCTTGACTCTGAACTAATCCAAGTTTCTAACCATATCTACATCACTACGATGATAAGTCAAGGACCACATATATCTGCTATACGAAACAACATTTTAATATCAGTTCATTCTAAGACTCTTTTTTCAATAAATTCTTTTATCTCTTCCTCAGCTTACTAGTTTCACTTTTTTACATCACCTATACTTTTAAGCACTCCACAACTTTAGAGATTTGTGAGCTGAGTGTGACCACCTCATCAGTAAGTTCCGTTTTACTATCTATCATTTCTTGATTGAGATCCCAATACAGATATATCGTAAGAATATGTCAAATTACAAATAATTACAACTATTAAAAACAAAAGTAAAAATACCACATCCACCGATGCTTCAACTTCATTGCTACCCATATCCAATGCATCTTTCCTTGAACGCTTCATAGTGCTATTTGGAGGTGTCATATATATTGGACCTTTTCTCTTCTTCATTTGATCACATCTCATTCTCACTTTGTTGGCAATATAAGATGAATTATGATTCACCTCCAACTTATGTGAAGCAGCAAAACCATTATTTGCATCTTCAAACCCATCCATATTTTTCATACCAGCAGCTTGTGTACATCGTCGATAGCAGTATCTCCTTTCTCCAAATCTGACCCATTAACATCCTTCAATTCATCATCTAAATTTACATCCGACAAACCTTCATTCATCTTCACATGTTCATCTCATTTCTCCTCTTTCTCTATACCTGAATATTTACATTATTATCAACAAAATCTGAATTCACAGCCTCAAAATCATCATTCTTATGTCCTCTTCAACATCCACATTATCTACTGATTTATCCACACATACAAAATTCAAATAATAGTATCAAACAAACATCATTTACGTCTGGGTAAACCACATTCTTCTCACCCAAATCACCACCTTCTTCATTCATACCAACATTTTCCTCAGCCCCATCACCACATTTCTCTTTCACACCCACGTTTTTTCTATCACCAGCTTCTTTAGTCACACGGCCTTCAAACACTTGCTATTACCAGCTGTATCCTTAGTTTTCACTTTAATTTTCCTCAACTCAGTTTCCGATCTTCTAATATGCGACATCATATCTGCCTCATTCATCATTCTATTAATCTGAAATAGAAAGAACATATATGCTTACTTAACATATTATAAATGTGTAAAGTTTCGAAACTGACAAATTACCGGAGCACCAAAATCAATGTCATTTCAAACAAGTTTCTTCTATTCTGGTAATAGTTGTATAACATTCTTGTCATGAAAATAAAATATCTTAATACAATAATGACACAAACAAATAAATAAATTTAAAGTAAACTAATGTAAAGAGACATCACTTTGATTCTGTTAATCGTTTGAAATAATTCTTCGGCTTTGGATGCTTACAGAGAAATTTTGCTATCTTCCCACTTGAACAACATTGGAAACAACATATTCAACGAGCTTCGCCGAGTGTTAGGCACATACTCATAAACCCAAGCTACAAAATTACAGAAAATAATATATCAACAAAGAAATACACAAGGATTATTCTATAAGTAAACAAAAATATCTTATCATTAAGCCCACAAGGCATCCATCAACATACTTTTCGCTCGCATTCTTTTTCTTATAACTCATACCCAAATGATCTACAATATCATTCACCAAGAACCTATATGCAGCATCCCCCGAAGAATATTCGAAGAACGTACCCAGATCATCAAGGTACGACCAAGTAGACTTTGATGTACTTAGGTTGTACGATTGAAGCAAAACACTATTGTATGCAAAGAAAATAAAAAAAACTAACAAAGTCATCTACATCTTTTTCGGACTCCTTATCAGCAAACTTAATCAGTTTACAGCTATAACATCTCTAATCACCAATTGATCATTTTCCTTTGAAATGTCGAGGAAATCTGACATCGGAGGTCCGCAGGCTACCCAACTACAGGCAAACCTAAAAAAGCTAAAAAATCATTAACACTAAAAGAAGCTTTGATATTGGCCCCAAACAAAAGGAACTGTCCATTGGATTGAATCTTGTCGAAATGACATCAACTCAGGTACTAAAAATGTCTAACTTCAGCATATCCAGCCATTCTACCAGTGTTGTGTTGGAAATCTTTCATGCTGCTTATCACCAAACTTTGGCAATACCGCTTTTATCGCATCTCTAATTTGTGCCGGAGAACACCTAGAAAGACACCCTTCCTTAGTTTTTCGACGTTTTCTTATCAGTTTCATCACTCCGTTTTTTTCCTAAACAAATTTAAAGCATAAAAATAATACAGTAAGATACAACGACAACAAACATACATCAACAATCATCCTCATCAAGGACAAATTACACAACAATATTCAAATTACACAAGTACCTATAAAAATAAAGCACAGAACATACAACTTAAGTTCTACACAACTTTGATCCATAAAACAAAGAATATAATATAATTAAAAATACACTAAAATTCATCCTCAACAAGAACATATTATTAGGAACTACAATTACATCATAAAATATTTGGACAGATAGCACTGGATATCAACTTTAGTTAACAATACAATATGTACCGACGGGATGACACTTCAGTTAACAATATAGTAAATTGGACAATCAACACTGAAATATTGGACAAACAATACTGAATATCCATTGAATATCCTCAAAACCAAAATTTTCTCACGAGGAATCTGAAGCTATCTCAAATTCGTCATCGGTTCCCGACCAGAGAGTTACACGTTGCCACCCGAGGAGATCAAATTGCTTTTTACGAAATGTTGGGGCTTGTCCTGCACTCAAAGAGAACTGTCAGTGCGCGTCGAATGTTATCCCAACGATGGCCCTCCGACGCTTCAGTTAGTTGGTTTATATAGGTTGAGAAAGTATGATTGTTGTGTCTGTAAATTTACATGCACCTGGGTATTATAGAGAAAGAGATCTCGATTGCGTGCACGTCATCTGGCTACTCATTATTCGGTATGGGTTTGTCAGCTTACCCTGCACACGTAATCAGGCCAATTAACCCAGTATGGGCCTGACAATAACTGAGAAAACGTTATTCGGGTTAATAATTATATGGTATGGGTATGACAGTTTTTGCCTCGGGAAATATTCCTCGGGAATGGGCTCTCGGATTTTCATTAAAGCCTTAACAGTAATATGTACTCGGCGTCCTAGTACATTTCCTCTTTTAGTATCAATAGTATCCCCCTCCCTTAGTCGAAACGAAAGTATTGAAGTTGAAGACTATTGTGTTTCTCTTCGAGACCCGAGGAAGGCTTTTGTGTTTTCTGAAGAAAACCACGATCTGTTGGGTTCCACGGCGGATCTGGATCACGCCTCCCGGCGAGATAGCGGAAGAACAAAAACAATGGCCGGGAGACGATCAATACGATAAAAACAAACACAATCTATGACCATTCATAGGGTGTTTAGGTGACTACTTTGCTGGCAACTCGTGCCTGGCTCCGACCGGTTTCGTAAAGAAAGCGGCACTTCACGGTAGGCGGCGGTAGATATCGTCAATCAGGTCCACGACCGGAGATGGGATTCCTTCGTCAGCCTTCACTAGAAGGCCTGACGAGATCTGCGCGGACGGATTCTCCTCGTCAAGATTGACCGGAAACAATTTTCCGGCGAAGAGAGGCGGCGGTGGCGGCGGCTTTTGGAGAGTAGAGGGGGCGGCGCACACTTCTAGGTCTAGGGTTTAGGAGTTGTGTTATGAATTGAGTTAATGATTAAAGTCCTTAAGTCTACATTAAGTAGACTAACAATGGACTTGGACCGGCCCATCGGGCCCGGGTCCAAATGACGATATCCATTGCTGCGACTTCATCGTAACTCCGATCGCCGATCAGATCGGACCGATTGACTCAGTTTCCAAAACTGAATGTTATGATGTGAAAAACAATTTTTCAGATCATCTAACCCTAAATTGCAAAATGACCATTTTGCCCCTCAACATCGGCAAATCACGATTTGACCTCTGTTGACTTTTGAGAAGTCGCACTCCCCAAAATCCTCTTCGTATGCTCAACACATTGAGCTGAGTATCCGTGCGGGAATCTCGAATCCAGTGCTTGTGTGACCCTCAATGGTTCAGGGATACAGCTAGCCGTGGGCCCACAACCATTGTGGCTCCGAAATCTCAATCCCGGACTTGCCCAACGGATCATGGTAAGAGCGTCTAGCAACATCGCCCCATGATCCCCTAGGTATCACTGATAGTGCCTGCAAGAATCAGTTGGTCGTGGTTAGCGTACAGTACGGTCCTTTCAATCGATATATCCCGATCAGATCAACGACCATTGGTAAATCAAGAGTCGCTATAGATCCGATAGCTATGCGTACATCTTGGAGATCGAATAGTGACATCGCGAGTGTAACTAGGTAAACACATTTACCTAAAACACTTCTAGTACTCTGGCCAGAGATTTATACACTATTATCCCCTCAGCGATTACGACGTTCCGCTACACCATTGAGCTGTGGTGTGTCCGGAGGGGTCCACTGTGCGAGAATCCCATTCTCTTTTAGATAGTCTTGAAATTCAGCACTCAAGTATTCACCACCTCGATCAGATCGAAGTGCTTTAATACTTTTTCCTAATTGATTTTCTACTTCGGCCTTGAATTCTTTGAACCTTTCAAAGGATTCAGACTTGTACTTCATCAAGTACAAGTACCCATACCTAGAGTAATCGTCGGTAAAGGTGATGAATTATGTGTGACCGTATTTAGTACCAATACTAAACGGGCCGCACACATCAGTATGGATCAAATCCAATAGGCCTTGAGCACGATCACCCTTGCCCTTGAAGGGTTGCTTGGTCATCTTTCCCTTAAGACATGATTCACAAGTCGGTAGGGAGTTAATGTCTGACATATCAAACATGTCACTCCTAACTAACTTGTTCATCCTACTTAGAGAAATGTGACCTAGCCTAGCGTGCCAAAGTTGTGCTGGGTTCAAGTTATCATGTTTCCGTTTAATCGTTGTTGCATGTGCTTCGACATCGCGAGTTGGAACGTCTTTTAATTTTAAGGTGTATAAATAGTTTTCGCGTTCCCCAATTCCAATTAAACATTCATTCTTGTAAATATTGCAAATCGAATTAGCAAACATACAAGAATATCCATCACTATCAAGCATAGAAACAGAAATAATGTTCTTTATTAATTCGGGAACAAATAAAACAATTCTCAATAACAACTTAAAATCAGAAGACAGAAATAAGTAAACATCTCCTATAGCTATAGCAGCAACTCTTGCTCCATTGCCAAGCCTCAAGTGGGTCTCACCCTCTCTCAGACGTCGTCTTCTTGTCATCACCTGCAAATCATTGCAGATGTGAGATCCACATCCGGTATCAAGTACCCAAGAAGTCGAATTAAGAGACATATTTATTTCAATATAGAACATACCTTTCGCAGTTCGCAACTGCTCGAGGTACTCCTTGCAGTTCCTCCTCCAATGCCCAGCCTTGTGGCAGTGGTGGCAAACATCCTCATGCTTGTTTGGTTTGGAAGCCTTTGCCTTTGGCTTCTTGGAGGACTTTTCCTCCTTCGCAGGAGCAGAACGCTTCTTGCTCTTGTGTCTGGGCCCCTTCTTCACAGAGGAAGAAGAGCCCAGAAGGAGGACGGGTTTGTCCTTCTTTATGGTCCCTTCAAACACTACAAGCATGTTAACCACCTCTTCAAGGGTGGCTTCCAGCTTGTTCATGTTGAAGTTGACCACAAAGGGGTCAAATGCAGCAGGCAGTGAGAGGAGAAGTACATCCACAGACAGCTCGTGTGGAAGTGCGATATCAAGGCCCGACAGCTTTTCAACGAGCCCAATCATACGAACCCCATGCTCGCGGACCGAAGTTCCATCGCGCATGCGGCTTGTCATAAGCTCCTTGACCGCCGTGAACCTCTCATGTCGAGAGTTCTCCCCGTACAGTTCCTTGAGATGAAAGAGTATGGCAGAAGCATACTTTGTCTTATCAAAGCGCCGTTGCATTTCGTTGGACATCGATGCCATCACATAGCATCGAGCTTTAACCTCGTCGTCCCACCATTGTTTAAGCGTTACCAGCTCCTCAGGGCTAATATCGGCAGGGGCAAAATTCGGAGGACTCTTCTCTATCTCATAGAGATGTTTCTCCGAAGCCAATACAAGATTGAAGTTGCAGAGCCAGTCTTGGTAGTTCAGAACGGTGAACCTGTTGCTATCCAGTATAGCAGCGAGCGGGTTTTTCATCAAAACCATTTTATAAGCAGTAATACTGAGAGGAAAACAGACATACATCACTAACTATATAAGATATAAGCTAAGACATAAAACATGGTCGTTAAGTTTTATGAATTACCCTCCCACTATTTTAACGATTTCACCACCCTCTAATGAAATCGAGAAAACAGGTTTCTTTAGTGGGTACACGGAGCCCAATCAAGGGATCATGGACCCGAATAATATCAGACATCTATGACCCCAAAAGGTTGTTTCCGATTGCAACCGGTGCAACCTCCATGTATTCACCTCACGTAGTAAGGGCCCAATAATATGACGCCGTTTACTATCACGTGTCAAGATGACCCATCAATTTTGAGTCGTGAAGGACGGTCCCCTTAACGTCCCCAATAATATGAGCCAACGTTAAAGGGAGTTCCAGCCGACTCACAACAGTTGTCAATGGCGTGGAAAGCTTTCCGGCATACATGTCCCCCTCAATAATATGAGTCGGGCCATGTATACGGGTAGCATCGACGTACACCCATTGTTGATGGATGGTAGGGAAATTTAAATAATTTTAAATATCCTTTAGTTTATCGAATAAACATTTTATCTTGATATAAGTTTTAAATCATATTTAAAACGAGGGATTTTATTTTTGAAAAACTTTGGTCTCATGCATTTATTTTAAATCGAATTTAAAACATGCAACATGCGGATTTCAACTAAACTATATATCAAAATATATAAAGAACATTGGGATGATCGATCGCGAGAGCTATGCGGTCCGTGGTTGCCAGTCACGGACCTGGGTCCAATCCTAGGGGTAATGCAATATGCAATGCAATCCTATTACAAAGCTTTCCGGTTTTACAGATCTTTGGTCTTCAATATCTTGATCGTCATTGTCCACCGTCTTCGGATGTCCTCCCACTAAATCTAGTAACTTTACATTTAAATTTACCATGACATACAAGGGATACATTTATCAAGGGGTGGGAACGGGCCACAAACAG
>KV009946.1:476043-494893 GCA_001598015.1 Dorcoceras hygrometricum
CAAACCGGGATTTGACTCTGTTGAGGGGCAAAACGGTCATTTTGCTATTTAGGGTTAGATGATCTGAAAAATTGTTTTTCACATCATAACATTCAGTTTTGGAAACTGAGTCGATCGGTCCGATCTGATCGACGATCGGAGTTACAATGAAGTCGCAGCGATTTATATCGTCATTTGGACCCGGGCCCGTTGGACCGGCCCAAGTCCAACTTTAAGTCTATATATGTCTAGACTTAATTAAGAGACTAAATAACTCACAACACAATTAACCTAACCCTACACTAAAGCACGCCGCCTCCCTCCTCACTCTCCAAGCGCCGCCGCCGCCGCCCGCCGTGCGCCGCCGCCGCCTGCCGCCGATCTTCGCCGGAATTACGTTCCGGCCAGTTCGACGTGGAGAATCCGATCGTGCTGATTTCGTCATGACTTCTAGTGCAGTCTGACGAAGGAGCCTCGAGTCTGGTCGTGGACCGGATTGACGAATCTACCGCAATCAACCGAGAAGCGCCGGGTTCTTGAAACACCGGTTGGAGCCAGGCACAAGTGCCAGAGAGGTAACTCGTTAAAACACCCTATGTATGTTGATACATATTATTGATTTGATTATTCGTATTGATCGCATCCCGGTCAATTTTTGTTCTTCCGCTGCCTGCCGGGGTGCGGATCCGGACCTGTCCAACATCTACCAGCTGGTCAATCCGAGGTAGGGGGTAACAATCTTTAGGATAGGCCTTATTTAGATCCCTGAAGTGTACACACATTCACCATTTTCCTGAAGTTTTTGGAACCAATACCACATTAGATAGCCAGGTCGGAAAGAGTACCTCTCGAATATGCCCAGGTTTTAGCAACTCCTCAACTTGGCTCCTGATTATCGTGTCTTTTTCAGGCCCGAAATTCCTACGTTTCTGGATGACAGGTTTAACCTCCAGGAGAGTATTGAGGCGGTGCTCCATGACCTGTCGTCCTACCCCCGAGAGGTCGGCTGATGTCCATGCACATATTTCCTTATTCTTTTTTAAGCAATGGATTAATAACGCTTTGATCTCATCGGGTAATGCCAGAGCCACCCTTACAATTTCCCCCGTAGCCGTCAGGGTAACCTCTTCACTATCCTCTTCGGTCGACACCTGAGAACTTTCTCGACCAAATATACATTTTCATGAATTTCTCCCCAGGCCATGATGAGTGTCGAGATTTTTGCACTTTCTGCTCAATGCGGACTTCCTCCACATAGAATTTTCGTGCTATTTTTCCATCTCCGGAACTTCCCCCACTCCCCCTGAACGGGGTATTTGATATTTTGGTGAAGAGCCGAAGCCACAACCATAAAAGAGGCCATAGCAGGTCGTCCCAGAATAATGTTATAATAAGATGGTGCATCGATTACTGTGAACCCGACGATCCGGGTTTTTTTCTTTTTTGCGCTCCCCAATGATAACGGTAAGTATACCTCACCTTCAGGATCCAAAGAATGACCAGTGAATCCGAACATCGGCGTTTGCACAGGACTAACAGGGTAGTCTCCCAGATCCATCTGTTCCATAGCTCCTTTAAACAATATACTCACGGAGCTTCCGAGTCAATGAAGATGCAAGCCACGTCATAATTCGCGGCCATATCTTGGATGACTAGAGCATCGTTATGTGTCTTGTGTCCTTGGGTAATTCATCCGAGCTGAAAGATATAGTGGGACCACTTCGATCTTCCGCTGTTAATATCTGCATGTTTTCCATTCGACGATTGCCAGATTTCCTTGCCTTGTTTGAATCACCATCAGTAGATCCTCCTGAAATCATGTTGATAATCCCTCGGGGAGGAGGGGATTTTTGTGATCTGGGCAGAATATCACTGGGCACAATCGGGTGTTCATTCCTTCTCCTCCCCTCATACCTATTTTCCTGATAATACCCGGGCTGATCCCGTCCTCTTTTCATCGGTGGGCTGGCGCAATCCCCTGTTAATACATCTCGCATACCAGGATAATTCTGCACAATGCGTTCTAATTCTTGGTCCAGATGTATGCATTCATGGGTAGTATGACCATAGTCTTTGTGAAAATCACAAAACTTATCAGACCGTTGTCTTTGAGGTCCTCCCTTGCTGCCCTTGGTCTTTGAGATTGCCAATGCCTTTACTTTATTGATTTTCCATGTTGTCTTAGACCCGATTTGTCCCAGCAGAATAGGGGTCTCGGGACGCTATGGTCGGTGATAAGATTTTTCACCTCGAATATCCCTGGGAAGCTTATTAGCAGTCCTTTGAGCATTTCATCGGGTGATTTGCACTTCTTCTGCATTAACATACTTCTCCGCTCTAGTCAGGAACTCATCAAAAGTTTTGGGGGGTTTTTTTTATCAAGGATATGAAGAAGTCTCCTCCCCGTAAGCCTTGTGTAAATGCTCCAATCAACAAGTCCGGAGTGGTCGAGGGCACTTCAATAGTAGTTCCATTGAAGCGCCAAAGATAATCCTACAGGCTCTCTTATTCTTTTTGTTTCACGTTAAAAAGGTTTAACGTAGTCATAGGTTACTTTTTACTGCTAGAAAACTGGTGCAAGAAGATCTTGCTAAAATCCTGGAAACAAGTAATTTTCCCTGCTGGTAATAGATTAAACCACTGCTGAGCTTACCTGACCAGGGTAGTCAAGAAGACCCTACATTTGATTGGATCGGGGTACTGATGTAACAAAGCAGCATTTTCAAAACGGGAGAGGTGTTCCCATGGGTCCCCAGTGCCATCATATTCCCCAATTCTGGAAATTTAAAGTGCAGAGGTAATTCTGCTGACAAGACGTTACTTGAAAAAGGAATATTACGATCTGGTGTTGTAGGTGGGGTTAGCCGGGAGTCTTTCAACCGTTGCACCTCCTCTTGTAGTTTCTTAACCTCTTCGGCCTGGGATTGGTATCCTGTCTCTGGCTGCTCCACCATGGAGGCTACCAATTGCACAATTTGCTCGGCAGTGAGAGTTTCCCCCCCACCTGGTCCTCCTAAGGAGCTTTCTCGATCATTCTTTCTAGATTATCCGCTATTCTGTGCTCTGTTACTCCTTGGCGGAATTTTCACTCTCTTTTTTGATTTTGGTTCCCACAGACGGCGTCAATTGATGCTATCTCAAAGTTGTCATCGGTTCCCGATCAGAGAGTTACACCTTGCCATCCGAGGAGATCAAATTGATTTTTACAAAATATTGGGGCTTGTCCTGCACTCAAAGAGAACTGTCAGTGCACTTCGAGTGTTATCCCGACGATGGCCCTTCGACGCTTAAGTTAGTTGGTTTATATAGGCTGAGAATGTATGATTGTTGTGTCTATAAATTTAAACGCACCTGGGTATTTATAGAGAAAGAGATCTCAATTGCGTGCACGCCATCTGGCTACTCATGATTCGGTATGGGTTTGTCAGCTTACCCTAAACATGTAATCAGACCAATCATAACCTAGTATGGGCCTGATAATAACTGAGAACACGTTATCCGGTTAATCATTATATGGAATGGAATTACAGTTTTTTCCCTCCTCGGGAAACAGTCCTCGGGAATGGGCTCTTGGGTTTTCATTAAAGCCTTAACAGTAATATGTACTCGGTGTCCGTGTACATTTCCTCTCTTAGTATCAGAATCCAAGAACAATCCTAAAAAAAGGTACCTTCCATGCTACCAAGGGGTTATTTTTTTCTTCAGCTCCACTTTTCCTTTCCACATGTTGAGAACCACTATCACCTGGAAGAAATACTGTCCATCTCCTTCGATATCGGCCTTCAAAATTGATGGGAACAACACTGATTCTTCTATTGCTATGTCGGAGATAATATTTTCGTCGACAACCCTCCTTCGATTTGGACCATTGAAGACAGTGGCTTCTCTCGATTTGGACGATGGCCTCAGTTTAGACGATGGTTTTTCTCAGTCTCGTAATGTACATTTGGGTACATTGGTATTATTATAAAAATTAGGGGGACCAAACAAAATTTTGGAATAGTGGTGAGACTAGGGGTGGGTAAAATGCCAAAAATATCGGTATACCGTCCTTCTCGAACCAAAATTTATAAAATACCGCAAAATTCGGTATACCACAATTTTCGATACGGTATGATGTCGTACCGGCAATTTCGATAACGGTATCGGTATTGAATTTAAAATTCGATATTTTCATTATATACCGAATTTTGCGGTATTTTCGGTAAATTTATGAGGATATTTTAAATTGGGCCTACATGAGTGGGTTAAATAAGATTGCCCATGTCTATGCAATGTCCGGCCCGTGTGTCCATCTTGTACTGTTGTACATAACCGTCTATAGCCATGTTGTACGATGTACAACAAGATTACGAACATCTGATGTCTCAATAGTACTCATCTCTGTTGCAATTCAAACCCTATATTGTTTCTTCCTCCCGTAAATATTCTTCTTCATATCTGTTCCAATTCAAACCCTACAACAACAAGACTACGAAGATATTCAAGACATAGGGTAGAAGCCATCCAGCCACCACTCTCTCTTAAGGATTTCTTCTTCTGTTTTCTCTTTGCTCTGTGTACGTCTTTCTGGTTCTGTTTTTTTCCATAGAAGCTGTGAAATATCTCGGTCTTAATAGTTTGTTTAACTCAAGAAGACTTGTTTTCACACAAGAGTCAATGGAAATATTGCAGCTTTATGGTCTGGCAACAAAATGGTTCGAATTAGCAAGAATAGACAAAATGGTGTTAAACAAAACAAACGGAGGTTGTCTAAGATGTGACATGAAAACTTAAATTGAATGTATTAGAAAATATTAATATATAATGTGAAAAATTCGTCTGAGAAATGTGGAGGTTGGGGGCCAATTATGTATGTTTTCCATCACATCAGCTGCTAATCAATAATATTAGGTTGTCATTAGGCTGCTGTCCACAATGTTTGTTCACCATTAATAATTGAGCCACAATCATTGCCATTGAATTCTCTTTGAAAGTTTATGCATTGTCTTTATTATTAGTTAAGCCAAGATTTCATGTCTCTATACAATTATGTAGCAGTTCACCCTTAGATTAACTGTGCGATCATCACCATTAATAATTATTTCTTCATCCATCCTTATGTTGTTCCGAAATTGAGAGAAAGCTAAGAGCAGCGTAGCTTCAAGTTAAAAGATGTGTTTACCGCAATACTTGAGAAAGGTAAGAGCAGCGTTGCTTCAAGTTACACTGTGATAGCATTGTAAACTGGTGATAGGTTTAATCATTTATCAGACTGTTGATAGTTTTCAAGAACGTGACGATCTATTTGAACAAAAGTAGTTCAAAATAAAATATACAATTTCATTAGAATAGATAGATGACATAATTATGTTTTCTTTTGCTTCATATCGCCATATATTCACTTGTGTGACTCTAAATGTTCTATCTATTAAATAGTTTGATTTTCTGTCAGGCCTGATGCGCTTAAACATGGATTAATTACTCAATTAATCACAATTTCATGGAAGCGTAAAATATTGGTTAAAAGTTTTCATTTTAGGCTTGAACCAAAATCAACTCCTAAAAATACAATCATACTCAAAATATGGATTTTGACTCAAAAATCCAAATAACAACAAAGCATATCCAAGTATACAATAAATACAAATCCCAAAAGTACAATATCCACGCAGGGCATCCCCTGGTTCAATAATACAATACATAATATATATAGCTGAGACTCAATATGGGGATCTACCAGCCGACGCTCCACTCGGTCCAGCTGGATTACCTGAAGACCCTAAAATGGCCAACACAGACCAAAGCAGCCCAAAAACTGGAAGATAAAACGAGGTCAAACCTCAGTACGAAGAGCATCTAAAGCAATAATCATATTAGGCATGCAATATTCCAATCGCGCAATGCATGATAGCTACCAAGAATCATCGGTAAGCAAGGCACAATGACTCAGCTGTGCAATAAATCTCAATAAATCAACAGAATACCAAATCACAGCGACTCAGATGGCTATCACGACTCAGTGACGACATTGGGTTCTGTGCATGGCGACTCTGCCGGCAAATCGTGACTCAGCGATATTCAGGTCTCAAAAAATACAGTTTCAATATGATATGCGTGTATGCAAAGCAGGTTCAGCTCACAATAAAACGCATATAAACCACACATAAGCCATTCAAAACAGAGAACCATCAAATAACAACACATATATCACAGCAGCATCACACACGAATAGAAATATTCCCAAGCTGATATTAAACTGCTAGTATAAGCTCAATCCGTACCTTCCTCTAAGCAGCTAATACCTCAACTGATCATACAGGAGCACACAGCCAGCTGCTCATGCATGAGAACACAGCTTCAACAACCTACTCAATTCTGCTGCCCTACTAGCTCACCAAGAAACTCAACAAAAGCTGCTTAAAAGCTCAAATCTGTCAAGAAATATAACAAATCAGCTCATATCTAAGCTTGTTCAGCCTACTGCCTACGGCTGAGAAGTCCAGAACAGTCACGACTACACAACGTCAGACCAATCAACTCAAATAGAATCTTAGAACATGAAGAAATCACTTACCCAGTGCTCAAAAGAACGGAAGAACTACTGGCCAGAAATTGTGAAGATAAAAGAACATTGCAACTACTTCGCACTTCCTCGAACAGCCAATCCAAGTCTCCAAAATGGTACAAATTGAAAGATCTAAAGGAGACGAGTTCAGCGCCACCAACCTTGCTCCAAACTGCGGCGTAAATCGACGGCAATTGAAGGAAATCGAGTACGATGAACAGTGAGGGTTTCGGGAACGATATATGTCGAGGGCTCTCTGGAAGAAAATAAGAGATATCGGATCTAAAATTGGCTAAGTGTTGGGAAATATAGTGCTATACACGATCAAAGTCAAGCCAATTACTAAGTCCTGAGATCTGCTACAGTACCACCGACCAACTCAGATATGAGTACTTCACCAGATTTGACTCCTATACGCTATACCAAATCTGACTACCACCAAACGACGTTGCACAGGAGTCCCGCTCAGGATAACATATCACACAGACCAGCTCCCGCCAAAGCTTACCCTTATCTGAACTCCTCCGGTCTGGACCACAAACCTCTCGCACACCCAGATCTGATAACTAGCGCTGACCAAATAGGAGCATCCAGCTCTGAGCATCATGCACACAGGCTACTCTACAACCAACTCAGATCTCCTATGCCAAACCAGATCGCGCTCCCGTAGAAGCAGCTCTTAGACCCAGCAAATCATGCTCCCCATCAGTTCCCGTGCAAGTATCAGCTCATATCAAATCTGATGCCAACTTACGCACGTACCAACACACTGTTTCCTCAAATCTGGTACGTACAGCTGCTCACACTCGTGGAACAGATACGCCCAACCAGCTGGTACATCCAGATCTCATCGCCAGCACAGAGTACACTCAACCAGCGTCAAATCTGGTATTCGCGAAACGACGTCGCATCGATCCCACTCAACCAGCGTCTACACTGGTAACCCAAAACGACGTTGCATTGCCTCCAGATCTGGACACCCAGTTCTTACTCAAATATGGAATCCACGAATCGATCTACACCAAAACACGAACCGAACCGGCCCACGCAGCGCTACCATCTCCCGCATGATTTGTTCTATGTCAAATCCGAAATTCATCAATCAGATCACACTCATTCTCTCTCTCTCCAGCTCGGGACTCATCTACTCAAATCTGCCCGCATACAAAGTTGACTTCAACAAACAGCTTTGACAAGTTCTACTAGGCTAGATACCCGATAGTTCACAAGGCACGCTCCTCCGATTTAATCCTCATTCCGATCTGATATTTCTCGAACATCTTACACAATTAAATCTGGCTTTTTTATCTAATCTGCTCGTCACATAACATTAATTTAAATCGGTTAATTACAGCCCTCACATCCTCCCCACCTTAAGAGATTTTGTCCTTGAAATCAAAAGGAAACTACAGTAAAAAACTAGATTTAATCCTCATTCCGATCTGATATTTCTCGAACATCTTACACAATTAAATCTGGCTTTTTTATCTAATCTGCTCGTCACATAACATTAATTTAAATCGGTTAATTACAGCCCTCACATCCTCCCCACCTTAAGAGATTTTGTCCTTGAAATCAAAAGGAAACTACAGTAAAAAACTAAAGGAAAACCAGAGAATTACCAGGATTGAAATATAACTATTCATCACAAATCAACAATCCATAAGATTTCCTGGGTTACTACTGCATATGCTCAAATAGATGAGGCCACTCCTGCCTCATCTTTTCTTCAACTTCCCAGGTAGCTTCATCTCTACCATGCTTGCTATATTGGACCATCACCATCGGAATAGTCTTGTTTCTCAATTGCTTCTCCTTTCTATCCAGAATCTGCACAAGATATTCAACATAACTTAGGGTTTGATCCTGGTCAACTTCATCGGTCCTTAGCACATGGGACAGATATGGCTCATACTTTCTCAACATGGACACATGAAACACATCATGCATCGCTGCTAGCTCAGCAGACAGTTGCAATCGATATGCCAAGGATCCAGTCCTCTCAATAATCTCAAATGGACCAACGAATCTAGGAGCTAAATTACCCTTAAGCCTGAATCTCATCACGCTCTTGAAAGGAGAAACTTTCAGAAACACTCGATCGCCAACCTGAAGCTCCAAAGGCCTGCGCCTCTTGTTAGCATAGCTAGCTTGATGATCTTGTGCAGCCTTCATCCTACTTCGAATCAGCTCAACCTGATCTTTCATATGCTGCACAAACTCAGGAATAGACAGTTGTCTCTCATCTACTTCTTCCCAACAAATCGGCGATCTACACTTTCGACCGTACAAAGCTTCGAATGGTGCCATCCCGATAGTCACTTGGTAGCTATTATTATACGAAAATTCTACCAGGGATAAAGAATCCTGCCAGCCATCACTGAAATCCATCCCAATTTCTCGCAACATATCCTGCAAGTTCTGCATAGTTCTCTCGAATTGGCCATCTATTTGTGGGTGATAAGCTATACTCATAGCCAATCTCGAACCCATCGCTGCTTGCAAGCTCTTCAAAATCGAGAACTAAATCTTGGATCTCTATCAGACACTATCGAAACCGACACTCCATGCAATCTAACCACATGGTCAATGTACAGTCTCGCCATCTTCTTCATGGAACATCTCACATCATAGGGAATGAAATTGGTTTACTTTGAAAGCCTGTCAATAACAACCCAAATCGCATTGCATCCCCTATTAGAACGAGGTAAATAAGTCACAAAATCCACGGCCACGTGCTCCCAATTCCATTGAGGCACTTCTAAACTCTGTAGCAATCCAGCAGGTCTCATTCTCTTGGCCTTGACCTGTTGACAGTTCAAACATCGACTACAAATATAGAGATGTCATTCCTCATACCTTCCCACCAATAGTGTGACTTCAAGGCATGGTACATCTTCTTCTCGCTCGGATGCACACTATAACGACTGCAATGGGCCTCGTTCAAGATGGTTTCCTTCAGATCGATCAAATTTGGAACAACCAATCCACCATGAAATCTCAGGAATCCATCAGAAGCAACAGTAAAATCTCCCGAATGACCATTTTGAGCCTTCATCTTCAACTCATGAATGTACGGGTCAGTCCTCTGTGCTGCTCTAATGTCTGCGACAATCTGCGGTTCAACTTGAAAAGAAGAAACCACTAAGTACTGATCATCTGGCTGAAAATTCCATCCACAAGTCCCTAAATGCTCATGGACTTTGGATATACTCAAAGACGTTAGCATCGCAACCGGACTTTGCTACTCAAGGCATCTGCTACTAAGTTCATCCGCCCAAGCTGATACTGAATCTCACAGTCAAAATCATTCAGCAACTCCATCCAACGATGTTTCCTCATGTTCAGATCTGATTGAGTGAAGATGTACTTCAAACTCTTGTGGTCCGTGTACACCACAAATTGCTCGCCATACAGGTAATGACACCAAATCTTCAAGTAAAAAATAATAGTAGCCAACTCTAGATCGTGAACGGGATATCTCGTCTCATGGGGTTTCAACTGTCGAGACGCATAGGCTATCACACGTCCGTTCTGCATCAATACACAGCCCAAACCACTCAAAGAAGCATCGGAACAAACACAAAACCTCCAGAACCCAAAGGTAAAGCCAACACAGGAGCAGTAGTCAACTTCTCCTTAAGAAATCGGAAACTCGACTCACACTCATCTGTCCACAGAAATCTTCTATCCTTCTGGGTCAACTGCGTCATCGGCTTGAATATTGAAGAAAAACCCTCAATGAAACGTCTGTAATAGCCAGCCAAACCCAAGAAACTATGAATCTCCGAAACATTCCTGTGTCGCTCCCAGTTTCTGCAACACCAACTGGTCCGGCTTCGACCATACTTGGATCCACCGAAATACCTTGTTCAGAGATGACATGACCCAAAAAGACTACCTTATCCAACCAAAATTCACACTTACTGAACTTTGCATAAAGCTGTGAGTCTGTCAGTTTCTGCAACACCAACCTCAAGTGCTCCTTATGCTCTCTATAGCTCCTCGAATACACTAGAATATCATCTATGAAGACAATCACAAAATGATCGATATACTCACTAAAGATGCGATTAATCAAATCCATGAAGACAGCAGAGGCATTCGTCAATCCAAACGACATCACAAGAAACTCATAATGCCCGTGTCTAGTCCGGAAAGCCGTCTTCGCCACATCAGCGTCTCTAATCCGCAACTGATGATAACCAGATCACAGATCAATCTTAGAGTACACTGCCGATCCCTGCGGTTGATCGAACAGATCATGAATTCTTGGAAATGGATACTTGTTCTTAATCGTTTCTTTATTCAGCTGTCGAAAGTCAATACACATCCTCATAGATCCATCTTTCTTCTTCACAAAGAGAATCGGAGCTCCCCAAGGCGACATACTCGGCCTAATAAATCCCTTCTCTAGAAGATCACACAACTGGTCCTTGAGTTCCTTCAACTCAATTAGCACCAACCGATATGGGGCTCTCAAAATCGGAGCTGTCCCCAGCACCAACTCTATGCTAAAATAAATCTCTCGTCTTGGAGGAAATCCAGGAATCTCATCCGGAAAAACATCTGGGAACTCTTGAGAAATCGGGACATCACTCAACTCTAGCCGAGATTCTTGGAAAACATCCAGGGCATAAATTATGAACCCTGAATTCTCTAGCGACAACAGACTAAACATCTCCATGGCTGACACTAGTGGAATATTCGATCGCGAATCAGCACCGCAGAAATCCCACTTTTACCCGAAACCTCACTACACCATGGAAACAATCAACAGTCGCTCTATAACTAGACAACACGTCCATACCCAAGGTACAATCAAAATCTCTAATCTCTAAGGAAATCAGATTTTTCACCAACACATTCGCATCAAATCTAATCACACAATCCAAAACCACCACACAGGACAACAACCACCCACCAGCAGGAGTAGAAACAGATACAACATCACACAGTGGGGTAGCACTCAACCCACACTCATGCACAAATAATTCAGATATAAAAGAGTGTGATGCTCCAGTATCAAACAAACTCGTGCAGGAAAATCAAAGATAGCACAAGTACCTGCAATAACTCTCTAGGAATATCATCAGCTTGCTCTCTCGTCAAGGCATTCACCTGAGCTTGCTGATGTCCCGAAACTGAGGTCTAGAAGATCCTCCGAACCTAGACGGTTCTCGTGGTTGGAATTCTTATCTTTGGGACTGGACAAAAGGTTGTGGTCTCTGCGAATAACCACCAGCTGAACCTTGTTGTGACTGATTCAAGGGCTGTCCCCCCATCAAGAGACAAACTATAGCAAAATGTCCAGGCTGCCCACACTTATGGCAAAGACCCTGAACTCCACGGCACTGAGATGTCATATGCCTACCTCCACACTGATCACACGAAACTCCTCTAGAGCCACTACCACCAGAGCTAACAGAACCAGAAGAACTCGAATTTGACCTTCTTAAACTGCTTTCCTCGAGGCTTGACCTCTGGCGATTTGACTGATGCAATGTCTGAGGAGGTTGAAAAGAATGCGTCCCTTCTGGCACGGTTTGAAAACTGTGTCCAGCTATCGGCTGAACCTGATTCTGCGCTTCCAAAAGACTCTCCTCAATGTCCACCGCCCTATCCACTGCCTCAGCATATGTCGCAGGAGAACCAGCTAACACCATACGGAAAAATCAGGCCTCAAACCTCTCAGAAACTTGTTCCTCTTCGTCCTCTCCTGGTTAGCAACGTGGGTAACATACGACAGATGCGAAGAAAACTGTCTAGCATACTCGGCTACCCTCAAGTTCCATTGCTTCAGATTATCAAACTCCCTCTCACGGTTATTGTAGTACGACTCAGGGTATACTCCTGACGAAAAGCTGCACAGAATCTCTCCCAAGAAATCAAAGTACCACTCTCTCTCATGACTCGGGAAGTACCCTTCCACCAGCGTTGAGCATGATCCCTCAACTGCAAAACACCCAATTTCAATCTCCTATCCTGAGAATACTCCATCGTGTCAAACAACTCCTCCATGTGCTGTAACCAGCCTTCGGCCATCAGACCACACCAGTAAGAACATGAGGATTCGTCCGCTGAAATCTGGCCAGAACTAGCTCCATCTCGCCAATATGTCTAGTCAAATCTTCCACCTCAACCTCTTTCTGTGTAACTCGACAACGCAAAGGCACATTCTGCTGAGCAACATACTCATCGCTCTCTGGAGCCCTAGACTCCTCAACAGTCTGCCTAATCACTTTACCTCTACCTCTCCTCAGTGGAATCTACCAAAACTCAAAGGTAAGAACTAAAAGCAGATAGTTCACAGAGGCAGATAACAAAATCACAGAGTCAATCACAAACAAAACTCAAATTCTGTGCCTAGACTCAAGTGTGATGAAAAAGAATCGAGCTTATCCTAGTTTAAGCTATGATACCAAAAATGTCAGGCCTGATGCGCTTAAACATGGATTAATTACTCAATTAAACACAATTTCACGTAAGCGTAAAATATCGGTTAAAATTTTTCGTTTTAGGCCTGAACCAATATCAACTCTTAAAAATACAATCATACTCAAAATATGGATTTTGACTCAAAAATCCAAATAACAACAAAGCATATCCAAGTATACAATAAATGCAGATCCCCAAAGTACAATATCCATGCAGGGCATTCCCTGGTTCAATAATGAAATACATAATATATATAACTGAGACTCAATACGGGGATCTACCAGCCGACGCTCCACTCGGTCCAGCTGGATTATCTGAAGACCCTGCGAAGGCCAACACAGACCAAAGCAGCCCAAAAACTGGAAGATAAAACGAGGTCAAACCTCAGTACGAAGAGCATCTATAAAGCAATAATTATTTCAGGCATGCAATATTCCAATCGCGCAATGCATGATGGCTACCAAGAATCATCGGTAAGAAAGGCACAACGACTCAGCTGTGCAATAAATCTCAACAAATCAACATAATCCCAAATCACAGCTACTCAGATTGTTATCACGACTCAGTGATGACGTTGGGTTTTGTGCACGGTGACTCAGCCGGAAAATAGCGACTCAACGATATTTAGGTCTCAAAGAATACAGGCTCAATATGATATGCGTGTATGCAAAGCAGGTTCAGCTCACAATAAAATGCATATAAACCACACATAAGCCATTCAAAACAGAGAACCATCAAATAACAGCACATATATCACAACAGCATCACACACGAATAGAAATATTCCCAAGCTGATATTAAAACTGCTAGTATAAGCTCAATCCGTACCTTCCTCTAAGCAGCTAATACCTCAACTGATCACACAGGAGCACACAGCCAGCTGCTCACGCACGAGAACACAGCTCCAACAGCCTACTAAATTCTGCTGCCCTACTAGCTCACCAAGAAACTCGCAAAAGCTGCTTAAAAGCTCAAATCTGTCAATACATCTAACAAATCAGCTCATATCTAAGCTCGTCAGCCTACTGCCTACGGCTGAGAAGTCCATAACAGTCACGAATACACAGTGTCGGACCAATTAGCTCAAATCGAAGCTTAGAACATGAAGAAATCACTTACCCAATGCTCAAAAGAACGGAAGAATTACTGGCCGGAATCGTGAAGGTAAACGAACACTGCAACTACTTCGCACTTCCTCGAACAGCCAGTCCAAGTCTCCAAAATGCTACAATTTGTAAGATCTAGAGGAAACGAGTTCAGAGCCACCAACCTTGCTCCAAGCGGCGTAAATCGACGACAATTGAAGAAAATCGAGTACGATGAACAGTGAGGGTTTCGGGAACGATATATCTCGAGGGCTCTCTGGAAGAAGATAGAGATATCAGATCTGAAATTGGCTAAGTGTTGGGAAATATAGTGGTGTACACGGACAAAGTCAAGCCAATTACTAAGTCCTGAGATCTGCTACAGTACCACCGACCAACTCAGATCTGAGTACTTCACCAGATTTGACTCCTATACGCTATACAAAATATGACTACCACCAAACGACGCCGCGCAAGAGTCTCGCTCAGGATAAAAGATCACGCAGACCAGCTCTCGCCAAAGCTGACCCTTATCTGAACTCCTCCGGTCTGGACAACAAACCATTCACACACCCAAATCTGATCGCAAGCGCTAACCAAATAGGAGCATCCAGCTCTGAGCATCATGCACGCAGGTTACTCTGCAACCAACTCAGATCTCCTATGCCAAACCAGATCGCTCCCGTATAACTAGCTCTTAGACCCAGCAAATCATGTTCTTCATCAGTTACCAAGCAACTATCAGCTCATATCAAATCTGATGCCAACATACGCACGTACCAACACGTTATTTCCTCAAATATGGTACGCACAGCTGCTCACACTCGCGGAAAAGATACTCCCAACCAGCTGGTACATCCAGATCTCATCGCCAGCACACAATACACCTCAACCAGCGTCAAATATGGTAGTCGCGAAACGATGTCGCATCGATCCCAGTAAACCAACGTCTACATTGGTAACCCAAAACGACGCCGCATTGCCTCCAGATCTGGACACCCAGTTCTTACTCAAATCTAGAATCCGCGAACCGATCTACACCAAAACACGAACCGAATCAGTCCACGCAATGCTACCATCTCCCGCGTGATTTGTTCTACGTCAAATCCAAAATTTATCATTCAGATCACACTCATTCTCTCTCTCTCTCCAGCTCGGGACTCATCTACTCAAATCTGCCCGTGTACAAAGCTGACTTCAACGAACAGCTTTGACCAGTTCTACTAGGCTAGAAACCCGATAGTTCATAAGGCATGCTCCTCCGATTTAATCCTCATTCCGATCTGATTTTTCCTCGAACATCTTACACAATTAAATCTGGCTGTTTTATATAATCTACTCATCACATAACATTAATTTATATCGGTTAACTACAATCCTCACATTTTCTTTCAGAATGGAGTCTAATATGCGATCGCAAACATCAAATGCAGCAGAATCTGAAACACAAGAGTCTACGACTAGACAACAAAAAAGAAAGCATTTTGCAGCTCCTAAACAACCCAGAAGTATAGTTTGGCAGCATTGTGAAAAAGGGACAAGAAAGTTGAGTGATGAGAGCATACAACAAATAGAGATATGAAAATATTGCAAAGTTTAGATCCCAACAGTTCATGGAAGTACCAGTGGATTAAAAAATCACTTAATAAATATGTGTAAGTCAAGTCCGCTCTATGGTGGGCGTAATGAAAATGAAAGTCAACCTGTATTAATGAATGAGACTATGGCGCAAGGAAATGCCTTGGTTCCTCATATTTTCAGCCAGAAAAAAGATGTGAATTGAAGTTGAAAAGGTATGTGCTTATCGACAAGGTGTCTTTTAGGGCTGTCAAAGGCAATGGATTTGTAGCCTTATTGCACAAATTACAGCCTAGATTCAGAATTCCCGATCGAAAAAAAATTTCAGGTTTGGTTTCTGATCTATTCTTGGTGGAGAAAGCGAAGATACGTAGTGTGATTGGTGAATAAAGGATAAGTATCACAACTGGTACTTGGACGTCCATCCGAAATATAAATTATATGGTGGTAACAGCTCACTTTGTAGATGGTGATTGGAAACTGCATAAAAGAATAATTAAATTCACAAAAATCACTAGTCACAACGGGGAAGAAATTGGTAAGATGGTTGAGGTTTGTTTGAGAGAGCGGGGGACAGAAAAAGTCTTTTCAGTTGTAGTCGACAATGCTTCTTTTAATAATGCAGCAATTGATTACTTGAAAAGAAGAATGAAAAGTGAAAATTCATTGTTGTTTGAAGGAAAATACTTGCACATGAGGTGTGTGTGTCATATACTCAACTTAATTGTGAAGGATGGCTTGAAAGAGCTTGATTCTTCAATTAAAGATATAAGAAATTCTGTTATTTTTATCCATTCTTCTCCATCAAGGTTGAATAAGTTTAGGGAGTTCGCTGTACTAGCCAAGTTCTCTATCACGTCAACAGTACCAATGGCTGTCAAAACAAGGTGGAATGCAACTTACAAAATGCTTGAAGTTGCATCAAAGTAAAGAAGAGTGTTCGAAAGGATGGCGGAAGAATGGTTTCCTTTTATAAATTATTTTCATGAAGAGGATGAAAAGGGTAAAAAAAGGTTGGGGCATCTGGTTGCTGATGATTGGGAGAACGCAAAGGCTTTTGTTCACTTTCTGAAAAAGTTTTATGATGCGACTTTGGATCTTAGTGCATCAAAGAGTCCTACCTCCCAATTGATTTATCAATCTTTGATTGCACTACAACTTGAGATTGATAGAAAGAGACTTGATTATTCAGATCCAACTCTTAAGAAGGTATCACATGCGATGAAGTTAAAGTTTGATAAGTATTGGGGGAATTGGGATAATATGTGTTGGCCCAGCGGCGGATCCGGATCCCGCTCTCGGGGCGCAGCGGAAAATTAAAATTTTGCACCGGGAACGGTCAATACACAATAACAAATGCAATAAAACATACATATGATGTTTAATTTTGGTACCTTGCTGGCGTCTAGGCGCCTGGCTCCGACCAATTTCACAAGGAAATTGGCACTTCAACGGTTGGCGGTTGAGTTCTCCAAATCCGGTCCACGACTGGAATCATGGCTCCTTCGTCAGTCTACACTAGAAGACGTGACGAATTTATCATGGACGGAATCTCCTCGTCGAGGTGGTCGGAACAAGTCCCACCACTAAGGCGGCGGCACACGGCGGCGGCGGAGCGTGGAGAGGGGCGGCCGAGGAGTTGTGGAGGGAGGGAGGCGGCTACAAGACTAGGGTTATGAGTGTTGAGTTGTCTCTCATGTAGCCCTAGGTCATGTATTTATATAGGTGGTGCATGGGCTTGAACAAACCCAATGGGCCTTGGGGCGGGCCCAGTTCCATATGAACATTCGGTTCATTTCTATCACTGTGGCTTCATCATAATTCCGATCGCCGATCAGATCGGACCAATCTACACAGTTTCCAAAACTGAGTATTATGATGCGAAAATAATTTTTCAGACCACCTAGTCCAAAATTGCAGTTTAGCCCCTCCAAGTTTCAAGGACAGTCAAACTAGCCCAAACTTTAGGGAAATGGCAATTTGACCCCTGTTAACTTTTAGGAAGTCGCACTTCCTAAATTCCTCCTCCTATGCTCAACACATTGAGCTCAGTTTCCGTGCGGGAATCGAGAAGCCAGTACTTGTGTGACCCTCAATGGTTCAGGGATACAACTAGCCGTGGGCCCACAACAATTGCGACTCCGAAATCACAATTTCGGACTGATCCATCAGACCATGGTAAAGCACCTAACATCGCCCCATGATCCCCTAGGTACACTGATAGTGCCTGACAAGAACCAGTCGGTCATGGTTAGCGTACAATACGGTCCTTTCAACACATATATCCCGATCAGATCAACGATCATTCGTAAATCGAGAGTCGCTAGAGATCCAATAACTATGCATACATCTCGGAGATCAAATAGTGACATCGCGTGTGTTATTAGGTAAACCCATTTACCCAAAACACATCTAGTACTCTGGTCAGAGATTGATCACACTATTATCTCCTCAGATAACATAGGATATCCACGCACAAAGGCGAGCGGTGAATCCTCGACAACGAAGCATCGACTCCTACATGCATCGGGACCTCACCCAATCCTGCCACCTAATGACCCCAACTGAGTCGATAAACGGGTCAAAGTGAGGCACCTATCATGTAGATTCTAAATGAAGTTTCGAGTAATGGGGGCTAATCTGTACAACCAAGACCTTGAACTTATCCACTTGACAAATGGTAACCACTTGGAAAGTCCGAACGAGGGTAGTTCGATAGATCACCAGGTCACTATCCATCTGCATGCTCAGAACATCACAATGTTTCCTACCAACGAAACATTGTACTTCACATCGCAGATTCTAGTCTCAAGCTCGGAGCGGCCTTATCCTTATTTTGACGGCCCAATCGACTAGGAACGAGTTCAGAATACACAGTGACTATTAGATGTGTTTCATGATAGCCATCATATCCACTATCACATCTAACATACACTATGGTGCATTCTTGGTCTTTATCCAACACAATTGTTAACATTATAACATAATGAAAATAAAGAATGCCATAAAATAATACGAATTTCATAAATAAATATCGTTATACAAAAGAGTCAATAAAACCCACACGTTACAAGTTGGTTAGTTGGGCATCTACTCTAAAAATCTCCCACTTGCCCTAAAGCCAACTACTCATCAGACGCAGTCCCATTGTTTCACGATGTTTTTCAAACAATGGTTCTGGCAAGGGCTTCGTAAGTGGATCAACAATGTTGTCTGCAGAGGC
>KV009946.1:495031-505153 GCA_001598015.1 Dorcoceras hygrometricum
TACTAGACAACCACAATTTAAAACGCGGATTCAACAGATATATCGCATATAAAATTTGGGATGATCGATAAGCGAGAGCTATGCGGTCCGTGGTTGCCAAGCACGGACCTAGGTCCAGTCCTAGGTGAAATGCAGTATGCAATGCAATCCTATTACATTAGCTTTCAGTTTTACAAATCTTCGGTCTTCAATATCTTTGATCATCATCTCCACCATCTTCAAGTTTGTACTCCCACTAAGTCTAATATTTACAATTAAATAGCCATGACAAATAGGGATACAAATTTTAAAGGGGTAGAAACGGGCCATAAACCAAGCCCACTTATAAATAGATATCAACAATATTACAACCAAAATTTGTAAAACCTAACATACACCTAACACATTGGGCACGGCTCTCGATCATCCCAAATACACCTAACACATTGGGTGCGCAGCTACAGTGCACACGATGGCGCACGCCGCGCGCGGCGGCATGCACTGCGGCTCGCGCGGCGGTGTCGACGAAATTTTTTTTTTATTTTTGAAAATTCGAGATGTGATGCAATACAGGCACAATTTATGTGTTGACAGATCCGATCCAAAGCTCTGATACCACTGTTGGCCAGCGGTGGATCCGTATCCCGCTCCCGGGGCGCAGCGGAAGAATTAAAATTTTGCACCGGGAACGGTCAATACACAATAACAAATGAAATAAAACATACATAGGATGTTTAATTGTGGTACCTTGCTGGCGTCTAGGCGCCTGGCTCCGACCAATTTCACAAGGAAATTGGCACTTCAACGATTGGCGGTTGAGTTCTCCGAATCCGGTCCATGACTGAAATCACGGCTCCTTCGTCAGTCTACACTAGAAGATGTGACGAATTTATCACGGACGGAATCTCCTCGTCGAGGTGGTCGGAACAAGTCCAACCACGAAGGCGGCGACACACGGCGGCGGCGGCGGCCGAGGAGTTGTGGAGGGAGGGAAGCGGCAACAAGACTAGGGTTATGAGTGTTGAGTTGTCTCTCATGTAGCCCTAGGTCATGTATTTATATAGGTGGTGCATGGGCTTGAACCAACCCAACGCGCCTTGGGGCGGGCCTAGGTCCATATGAACATTTGGTTCATTTCTATCACCGTGGCTTCATCATAATTCCGATCGCCGATCAGATCGGACCGATCTACACAGTTTCCAAAACTGAGTATTATGATGCAAAAACAATTTTTCAGACCACCTAGTCCAAAATTGCAGTTTAGCCCCTCCAAGTTTCAAGGATAGTCAAACTAGCCCAAACTTTAGGAAAATTGCAATTTGACCACTGTTGACTTTTAGAAAGTCGCACTTCCTAAATTCCTCCTCCTATGCTCAACACATTGAGCTCAGTTTCCATGCGGGAATCGATAAGCCAGTACTTGTGTGACCCTCAATGGTTCAGGGATACAGCTAGCCGTGTGCCCACAACAATTACGACTCCAAAATCACAATTTCGGACTGACCCATCGGACCATGGTAAAGCGCCTAGCAACATCGCCCCATGATCCCCTAGGTATCACTGATAGTGCCTGAAAGAACCAGTCGATCATGGTTAGCGTACAATACGGTCCTTTCAACACATATATCCCGATCAGATCAACGACCATTTGTAAATCGAGTCGCTAGAGATCCAATAACTATGCATCAATCTCGAGATCAAAATAGTGACATCGCGTGTGTTACTAGGTAAACCCATTTATCCAAAACACATCTAGGACTCTGGCCAGAGATTTATCACACTATTATCTCCTCAGATAGCATAGGATATCCACGCACAAAGGCGAGCGGTGAATCCTCGACAACGAAGAATCGACTCCTACATGCATCGGGACCTCACCCAATCCCGCCACCTGATGACCCCAACTAAGTCGGTAAACGGGTCAAAGTGAAGCACCTATCACGTAGAGTCTCAATGATGTTTCGAGTAGTGAGGGCTAATCTGTACAACCAAGACCTCGGACTTATCCACTCGACAAATGGTAACCACTTGGAAAGTCCGAACGAGGGTAGTTCGATAGATCACCAGGTCACTATCCATCTGCATGCTCAGAACATCACAATGTTCCCTACCAACGAAACATGGTACTTCACATCGCAGATGCTAGTCTCAAGCTCGGGCGGCCTTATCCTCATTTTGACGGCCCAATCGGCTAAGAACGAGTTCATAATAGACAGTGACTATTAGATGTGTTTCATGATAGCCATCATATCCACTATCACATCTAACATACACTATGGTGCATTCTAGGTATTTATCCAACACAATTATTAACATTATAACATAATGAAAATAAAGAATGCCATAAAATAATTTCATAAATAAAGATCGTTATACAAAAGAGTCAATAAAACTCACACGCCACAAGTTGGCTAGTTGGGCATCTACTCTAACAATATGAACCCATAGATATTTATTGCCAATGTTCTGGACCCAAGGAATAAACTTCAGATGATAAAAGTCAGCATAAAAAAATTTGGAGGTACTACTACAAAGATCCAAGAGTTTGTTAATAAGATGAAACTAGAGTTGGTAAATTTGTGGATGGAGTACAAGGGCTTAAATGATATGTTGAATATTGAGAGCCAAAGTATGAAATTAGAACGTGATGGTGGAGACGGTGGCACGAGTAGTGCTGGTTGTGGCCTGTTAAGATAAAATTTATAAGTTTTGGTGATAACAAAATAAGACTAAGAACTGATCTTAAGTTTTCACAAAAGTCAAGAGAATTGAAGATTTCAGATTCCGTGACGTCATTGAGAGTTTCGCAGAAGACAAGAGAATTGAACTTTTTAGATCTCGTGACGTCATGATTTTTAGTTACAGTTTTCCAGTTTAGAAAGTTTTGAGATAATCATTGTCAACTGAGTCAAGTATTCAGTTATCGGGACATTTGTTCAGATTTGAAGACATTCAGAAGCTACAGTAAGAGATCTGTTTTAGAGCAAAGTATTCAGAGATTCATATTTCTATTATCAGGTTGATGCTTTCAAATCAGATTTGATTATTTGGATCAGTTGAGTATTCGGGTCAGTTAATCTAGATATCGGGTCAGATTTTCAGAGTTGAAAAGTATTCAGACATCTCAGTAACAGATTCCATTATATTGACTCAAGTGGTTTATTCAGATTTGAGAGTATAAACAGATTCCTCTCTAGTTACTTCAGATCTCAGTATTTCACAAGTGGTTACAGAATGCTCAGTGAACATCAAACTTGAGGACTTTCAGATTTGAGTACAGTACCCTTGCAGATTCTGTAAGCATTCAGACATGACAGAGTAACGGCGATATCCCAGATATGATAAAGAGAGTAACTTTCAGTTTTCCCTATTGAACAGAAGTAAGCTTCGAACATCCTCAGAAGTTATCAAAGAATCATTTAGAGAGAATCAATGGTCAAAGTTTATATCGTATAAAAAGCTGGAATTAAGGAGACAAGATCAGAGCTATTTTGGATAAAATTGAACAGTGCGCAGAATGCTTGATACGATAATTACCCGCTTTGGAATATAAGTCAATTTAGCCTTGACAAGCGCATTTTACCTTTTGTATGGCAATAATGGAGCATTAAATGCTATGATACGATGAAGATATGCGAAAGAGATTATCTCTACTGGCTACATTTAATGACCGTTGAAGACAAAGAGTATATCAAAGAATCATTTAGAGAGAATCAATGGTCAAAGTTTATATCGTATAAAAAGCTGGAATTAAGGAGACAAGATCAGAGCTATTTTGGATAAAATTGAACAGTGCGCAGAATGCTTGATACGATAATTACCCGCTTTGGAATATAAGTCAATTTAGCCTTGACAAGCGCATTTTACCTTTTGTATGGCAATAATGGAGCATTAAATGCTATGATACGATGAAGATATGCGAAAGAGATTATCTCTACTGGCTACATTTAATGACCGTTGAAGACAAAGAGTATAAAAGGCTGAAGAATTCAAATGAAGAAGCTCTCTGCTACCTTTTGCTCTCAACGCTATCAGTGTTTTACAACGCTCACTCTTTGTCATCAAAAAGCTCTCATACACTTACTGGAAATTGTTATTGCAAAGATTTTCTAAGTCCAGTATTTCAATCTCGAAGAACTTTCAAGTTCAAGCCTTCACAGTTATTACCTTCGAGATATATCTTCTGGTTTATCTTTGTAAACAGTTCTTGTTGATATAAGAACCAGAAGATTTACAACACTCATTATACTGTACTTCTTTGTATTATTCAAATTTGAGTCTGTAACAAACGTGCTACGTGAAGCCGTTTGTGAAAAACCAAGCTAGTTCTAAACAGCACCTGCGTCTGCATGTATTGGTGATAGCTAGGAGTTCAATTGGAGCGTGGCTTGGTTACTGGGTGTAGACAGAAGCTGTGTGCATCAAATTCTTTTAGTGATACCTTCCTGCAAAGGAAGAAGGGGAGACGTAGGATTTGATATCCGAACTTCCAGAAACAAACTCTGACCCTTGCACTTTTAATTATTTGCATCGTATTTACATTTACACTGTTCACTGGTTAATCGACTTATTTCCGCACATTTACTATTAGTCGAGAAATCAGTTTTTGGACTGAGATACGTTAAATCTGGTAACACAGATTTAAGTTAAGCGAGACGCTTGTAAAAATTGTTTTAAGATTTCGAAAAATTAAAATCTCAAGGAGTTCATTCAACCCCCCCTTCGGAACTCCTAGACCTGTTTTTCGTTACATATTGATCCTATCAATTGGTATCAGCGCCTGCGCATCTCAGTTATTGAACAGTTTGTTGATTACTCTTTATATATTTCAATATGTCTACCTCGCATAACAAGATTCATATGTTTTCGAAGGAAGATTATGATGATTGGAAGATAAGGATGCAAGCTCACTTGGTAGCGCAAGACGATGATATGTGGTCGGTTATTACTGATGGACCAATGAAAATAATGAAGATCAACATAGCATTTGCAACGTCTGATGGTGCACCTGAGTATGTAGAAAAGAGGAGACATGAGTATACTAACGAGGAGAAAAGAAAGCAAACTTGGACAATGTGGCCAGAGATATTCTGTATAAAACGCTGGATAAAAACATGTTCAGAAAAATCAAAACCTGTGCCACAGCGAAGGAAATTTGGGAGAAGCTGATTCAAATCTGTGAGGGAAATGATGAAACAAAGGAGAACAAGCTAACTGTTGCACAGCAGAAGTACGAGTCTATCAAGATGCGTGAGGGCGAGACTATGACAGAGTTTTATGAGCACTTTAGTGTTGTGGTGATTGAGCTAACAAGTCTGGGTAAAGAATACAGCAATCGGGAGTTGGCGCTGAAAGTGATGAGAGCATTACCCAGGGAGTGGGATGTTAAGACGATGGCCATGCGTGAATCTAAGGATCTCAACAAGCTCGAACTACATGATCTCTTTGCAAATCTTAAAGCATACGAGTTTGAATTGGAGAACAGATCTGAGGCGCCTTCAACTTCACAACCAACTAAAGCTTTGGCAGCAACAACTTCTGAACAGTGCTCACCGAGCAAATCTGCCGAACAACTCAGCAATGATGCAATGTCCCTCTTCGTCAAGAAGTTTAGGAAATTCCTGAGAAGATCCTATAACCCTTCCTTTTCTTATAATAATGTTAAAAAATCTGAAAAGTTATCTACTGATATGAACTGTTTCAACGGTGGTCGTCCAGGTCATTTTGATTTCTGCAGCTAGAACTCCTCAACAGAACGGGCTGGTTGTGAGGAGAAATCGTACTTTAAAAGAAACTGCAAGATCTATGATTGATTAATCTGGCATTTCGCAAAAATTATGGGCAGAAGCAGTTAATACAGCTTGCTACACTCAGAACAGAATTATGATTAATAAGTTGCACGATAAAACCCCATATGAGATCTGGAGTGGCAAGAAACCTAATATATCATACTTCAGGGTGTTTGGGTGCAGATGCTTCATTCATAATAATGGTAAGAAGCACCTAACAACTTTTGATGCAAAATCTGATGTAGGTATCTTCCTAGGCTACTCAGCAGTGAGCAAAGCTTATCAAGTATTCAACAATCGAAATCTGACCGTTGAAGAATCAGCACACGTTGTCTTTGATGAGACAAGATTTAGATCCAACTCAGCTGCGAGCCTCAAAGATTTATGCACACGTCTAGAATCATCCAGCATTGATGACTCAGATGATGACATGGCACAACAAAGATACTCAACAGAGATACAACCAAAACTGGATACACCGCTCAAAAATGCTCAAACAGATCTGACAGGTAACCCAGTAGTTACTGATTTTACTAACGTTGACTCAACGCAGGTTCAGATCTCTTCAAGCGTGCCAGCTGATGGAACTGAAGCAACCAATGCTCAAGATGCTGTACAAACAGATCCCATAGTACATCAAGTGACATCTGACGCCCAAGATGCGAGCACATCTGAAATGACATCTGGTTCAAATCTGGAACAAGGATCTTATCAATTGACATCAAACAACCCAGATGTGATCATCCAGCCAGACATCAAAGCATAACAGGGAGCAAATCCAATCGGATCTGATCTCCGGTGGAATAGAAATCATCCACCCGAGCAGGTCATAGGTAACAATAATTCTCCTGTTCGCACACGAAGCCAGCTATTGCATGATCATTTTGATTCAGCATTCATCTCACATATAGAACCAAAACAAATAGATGAAGCCTTAACAGACCCAAGCTGTCAGGCCCCGTGCTAATCACTCAAGATTACATCACAAGTAAACACATAATAGCGGAAGCATAAAATAGGGCTTAAATATTTTTCAAAATCATTTGGGCCTGAACTCAAAATCATCATTCAAAATATTCATAATCAAAATATGAGTTAACTCAAACTCATACAAAGCAGGTAACAACAAGTCTCAAATCAAATACAGATCCCCAATACAATAAAACACGGGGCATCCCCCGGTTCAATACATCATAAAATAAACTGGGACTCAAGGAAACGACGATCGACCAACTGGCACTCCACTCGGACCAGCTTGGTTACCTGAAGATCCTGCAAATGGGCAACACAGACCCAAACAACACAAAAGCAAGAAAATAAATACGAGGTCAAGACTCAGTACGAAGAGCTATCAAAACAGCTAATCATGCAACATGCTATAATCAATGCTATGAAATGCATGAGGGCTATCAAGGATCGGATAGCTAGACCAGTGTATCAACTGGCAAATCATCTCAATTAGCCTCTATACCCGCACGGTGTATCAACCGGGGAAATCATCGGTCCGTGATATTCAGAGCCCGTCAGCCCATCACAGCTCGGTGGTAGACTCTCGAATCAGGCAGTCACCACTCCGATGATAGCGTTGGACTTTTCAGGCACGACACATATGTCGGCCAGTCACAACGTGGCTCTCAATCAGGTCATCAATCAATCTGTCAATCAGGCTCAATATGTATGCATGTATGTCAAATCAATATTCAATTCACAATGCATACAATTCAATACGTGAAAACAGAATGTACAACTTAAACAATTCAACAAACTGTATCACGTAAAAGCACAGAATCACATTAGCAGATTTCATAACATCAATCACAGCCATGTCCACGCTCAAAGCTGTTAAATCTGCTCCATTCGTACCTTCAAGCCTAAAATACCTCAACAGAGTTCTCACAAGTAGCTGCAACTCACGGCCTAGGCAACCAGATCTCTCCTGGCTCGGAAAACACGGAAGAGACTCCCTGGAACTGAAAATCCAGAAGCGTACAACAATCAAAGAACGCTCAATCAGATTTCTCCAGAAATCCTCGTACACCAGCAGCTTCACGCTCACTTCCACAAGTCGTTCCACAACCTCTAATGAGTAGCAATCGACAGAGCAACTCACAAGGAATCCAGCGCCACCAAAATCATCAAAAACAAAGGCTGGAATCGACAGAAATCTAGGGAAGAAACGTTCGGTGAACAGTAGATAAAACGAGGGTTTGAATATGAAGATAAGAAATGTCGGGTTCAGAATAATTCTAAGTGTCGATCAACACTTATCTATATATCTCCCAATTCCAACAGCTGCTGTTCACAAAATCATCAGACATCGAAAGTAGGTATCTTACAACAGAAACCAGCGTTTTCTCTCAACATAAATCAGCAGCAACCATCAGGCGTTGCATTACTCTTCACGCACCAAAACGACGTCGCATCAACTAGTCAAAACGATGCCGCAGCGCACCAACAGCTGATGACAGATTATTTCGAAACAACCAACAGCTGGTCACGCTAAACAATTCAAACGACCACGTAAGGGACACATCACCTTCGCTGCCAACAGCTGATCAAAAGCGTTGCACCCAAAATGCTGCGTTTCAACTTATCAAAACGACGTCGCTTCACCATCAGCGACTGGTTCCTCAAACCAAGAGCTGGTCGCTCGACTAAATCAATCCCTCACAATCGCAACTGCTGATTTGCACTTCAAAAACAGCAGTCAACACTAAAAGGTTGACCAACACGTGTCGCGTTCTCGTTAATCCTCGTACCCGCGCACTTGCTGCCAGCAGATACCTCTTCAAGCGCTACTACTGAATAGAAAAATGACGATGCATTATTCACTCGCTACAGTAGATGTCTGAAATGCGCTACACCTGATTTCCTTGCATTACCGTGACGTCTGATTTTCACGAAACGACAGCGTATCTCTTCTACGCCATCAACGAATGATCAGACTTCATCAACTCGCGCTACTGCTGAATTCTACTGGAATTGGATTTTCTCTCATAAAATCCTAAAAATTCACGCGACTAATCCCAAATAAATCCGATTAATCACTAATTTAAATCCTGATTCCTCACATACTCCCCACCTTAAGAGATTTCGTCCTCGAAATCAAAGGCAAACTCTGGGAAAATTCAATCGAGCATGCAATTCAATCATAAACAATCTAAACAAGCTCAAATCAAAGCTTAGAAATTACCTGGAGTGTACACTATCAGCGCTCAAACAGATGAGGCCACTCTTGTCTCATCTTCTCCTCAACCTCCCAGGTAGCTTCTTCTCGGCCATGCTTACTCCATTGGACCATCACCAACGGAATCACTTTGTTCCTCAGCTACTTCTCCTTCCTATCCAAAATCTGCACTGGATATTCTACATAGCTCAAGGCAGAATCCAGCTCAACTTCATCGGTTCTCAACACATGGGACGGATCTGGCTCATATTTCCTCAACATTGACACATGAAAAACGTCATGTATCGCTCCTAACTCATCAGGCAGCCTCAATCGATAAGCCAACTGTCCAATCCGCTCAACAATCTCGAAGGGACCAACGAATCTAGGAGCTAATTTTCCTTTAAATCTGAATCGCATAACGCTCTTGAAAGGAGAAACTTTGAGAAATACTCGATCGCCAACCTCAAACTCCAAAGGTCTGCGTCTTCTATTAGCATAGCTAGAGAAATGATCTTGAGCAGCTTTCATTCTACTACGAATCAAATCAATATGATCTTTCATGTGCTGAACAAACTCCGGTGTAGAAAGCTATCTCTGTCAGGCCTCGTGCTCTCAACAGGTAAACACATGCGGAAGCTATTAAAAAGTGGGTAAAATTTTCGCTTTTAGGCCCAACGGTTTTAAACGTATAATTTAAAATACAAAAATACTTAAATTAAGTTTACCAGTTCAAAACAAACCACAACAAAGCGTACATAATTTCAACAGGTATCCAACTCCCCTAAGGGTACAACAACAAAGCACAGGGCATCCCCCTGGCTAACTGATACATATATATATATACGCTATATGCTACTGGGACACACTAGCCACCTCCTGGGGCACCACCAGCTGGGTTGAAACCACGACCAGCTGTAGAACCTGGGTTTCCTGAAAACAACGCAACAAAGAAACAAACCAAGCCCCGGAGGGACATGGGGTCAAACCCCAGTACGGAGAGCAATAATACAACAGAAATAAACAGCAAGGAATAAAATGCAGGTGCTATGCATGAGACGCCAAGGAAAAATGGAAAGCTCGACCCACAAGGGAGCTAAGGAACTCAAACATAGCTCCAAGAATCATCGACAACGTACAATGGCCACGAGGTGTGTCCACAGTGTGGTAGTGAGCCACTCGCCATGA
>KV009946.1:505459-596413 GCA_001598015.1 Dorcoceras hygrometricum
TGCTGCATGTTTATCTGCTTTGATAGCTCTTCGTACTGAGGCTTGACCTCGTACTTGTTTCCTGCTTTTGTTTTTGTTTGGGTCTGTGTTGCCCATTTGCATGAGCACCAGGTAATCAAGCTGGACCGAGTGGAAGTTCAGCTGGTCGATCCCCGCGTCCCTGAGTCCCAGTCTATTTATGATATGTATTGAACCGGGGGATGCCCCGTGTTATCATGTATTTGGGGATCTGTATTTTGAATTGATATTATGTGGTTACTTGTTGCATGAGTTCGAGTTAACTCATATTTTGAGTATTGAATATTTTGAATGTATGATTTGAAGTTCAGGCCTATTGTATTTCGAAAAATTTTTAAACCCTGATTTTAAGCTTCCGTGTTTGTGCGCTTATTATGTGTTAATTTTTAGTAATTAGCACGGGTTATGGTCGGAGTACACCACAAACTGCTCGCCATACAGGTAGTGACGCCAGATCTTTAACGCAAAGACCACCGCTGCTAACTCCAAATCATGAACTGGGTAACGAGTCTCGTGCGGTTTCAACTGCCGCGAGGCATAAGCAATGACTCGACCATTCTGCATCAACACACAACCCAATCCATTTAGCGAAGCGTCAGAACAAACCATGAAACCACCTGATCCGGATGGCAAAGCCAACACAGGCGCAGTGGTTAACTTTTCCTTGAGCAGTTGAAAAGCATTCTCACACTGCTCAGTCCAAACAAACCGCTTATCCTTCTGGGTCAACTGGGTCATCGGCTTGGCTATAGAAGAAAACCCTTCAATGAAACGACGATAATAGCCAGCCAGACCTAAGAAACTACGAATCTCAGACACATTTCTCGGTCGCTCCCAGTTCAACACCGCATCCACTTTACTGGGATCCACAGAAATGCCATCTGCTGAAATGACATGGCCCAGAAATACCACGCGTTGCAACCAAAACTCGCACTTGGAAAACTTCGCATACAACTGCTGCTCTCTCAATCTTAGAAGAACCATCTCCAAGTGCTCCTTGTGCTCCCTCGGAGTCTTCGAGTAAACCAAGATGTCGTCAATAAAAACAATCACAAACCGATCTATGAACTCTCGGAAAACACGGTTCATCAGATCCATGAAGACTGCCGGCGCGTTTGTCAACCCAAACGGCATCACCAAAAACTCAAAATGTCCGTACCTCGTACGAAATGCAGTTTTCGCGACATCTTGTTCCCTTACTCTGAGCTGATGGTACCCGGAACGAAGATCAATCTTAGAATACACCGCAGAACCTTGCAACTGATCAAACAGATCATCAATTCTCGGCAACGGGTACTTATTTTTCACAGTGACTTTATTCAACTGACGAAAATCAATGCACATCCGCATTGAGCCATCCTTCTTCTTCACAAACAAAATGGGCGCTCCCCACGGTAACATACTAGGGCGGATGAAACCCTTCTCCAGCAAGTCATCTAACTGAACCTTGAGTTCTCTCAACTCCGTAGGCGCTAGACGATACGGGGCACGAGAAATCGGAGCTGTGCCGGGCACCAACTCTATGCTGAAGTCTATCTCCCCCTCGGAGGAAAACCAGGAATCTCCTCCGAAAACACGTCGGGAAAGTGTCGCACCACGGGAACGTCACTAAGCTGAACACCAGAAGAAGAAGACGCATCCAAAGCGTAGATCATAAAGCCAGCATTCCCCAAGACTGGCCAATTACAGCTACTAAAACTGGTACGAAAAGGAAGGGCTTCACGAGAGGAGTCCAACACTACCTCAATTGTCCAAAACAACGGCCGGAAACGACGGTAATCTACCGGAGAAGCTCACGGTGAACAGTAACGAGGGTTGAGAAAACAGAGAACGAAAAGTTGGAAAAATATTCTAAGTATGGAAACTGGTAATCCACAACGAAGACCAAGTCTTTAAATATAAATCCCGCCTCTGCTGAAATCTTCAAAACAGCTCACCGCCAAAAATCAGCAGATACAACGAAATCTCAAATCATCGGAACAACAATTCAGCAGACACATTTCTTCACAACGAACCTGCTGCTTCCAGCAGCAACAATAGTGAACGCCTTCTAACACAATCCAAAACGGCGTCGCAGCGACTAACCCAAACGACGTCGCATAGCGCAAGTCAGCAGAGCTACCATCAACTTGTCTCTCAACCATCTGCTGATTAGAGTCAACGAAAAGCAACGATCCTTGCTGCTGGTCGCCCGCGAAATTCCAAAACGCAGCGTTCCAACTAAATGAAACGGCGTCGCAACAACTAATCCAAACGACGTCGCTTAGGATACGCGATTCCAAATACCAACTGCTGGTCATCCAGCAGCAACACACCAAACCACGTAAAGCGCTTCCTTCTGCTGAAACTCTTAGTACTAACTAAACGACGACGTATCCTCCTCGCGCTACAGGAAAGTTGACTCGCGTTGACCTCGACATCTGCTGATCAACCAGCAGGAACACACCCACGCGATCTACCAGCTGGTACCAAACGAAATCATCAAGACGACGTCGCACCAATTAATCTAAACGCAGTCGTTTTGCCCTCAACGCGATTATACTAACGCACCTGCTGATCACAACACACGCAACGACAGCGTTTCAGGAATCTCGCGCTAAAACGCTCTTCTGCTGGATTCATCACCGACCAGCTGCTAATTCACCAAAACCGGCTGACACGTCGACCAGCAGGTACCTCTAATACGCGAAAGAAAACAGAATCTCCAGAATTGTTCAACACACGAAAAGGAACTCGAAAATGCAACTCAAATATTCAAATAGAGATCTTAAACTAACAGAACCTCTATTTATCGATTCATTCCAACGGAAGTTCTAAATTACAAATCCAGGTCTCACAATCTCTCAACAACTTCTTCCCAACAGATCGGAGATCTGCATTTGCAACCATACAACGCTTCAAATGGAGCCATCCCGATAGTCATCTGGTAGCTGTTATTATACGAAAACTCTACCAAGGACAAGGAATCCTGCCAGCCACCACTGAAATCCATCATGACTGCCCGCAGCATATCCTATAAAGTCTGAATGGTCCTCTTATACTGACCATCTGTCTGTGGGTGATAGGCTGTACTCATAGCCAATCTAGAACCCATCTCTGCTTGCAGACTCTTCCAAAAACGAGAAGTGAACCTTGGATCTCTGTCAGACACTATCGAAATAGGAACTCCATGCAATCTAACCACATGGTCGACATACAACTTCGCCATTTTCTTCATCGAACACCTCACATCATAGGGAATGAAATGGGCTGACTTCGAGAGTCTATCAATCACCACCCAAATCGCATCGCATCCCCTATTCGATCGAGGTAAATGAGTCACAAAAGCCATGGCGATGTGCTCCCAATTCCATTGGGGCACCTCTAAACTCTGTAACAATCCACCAGATCTCATCCTCTCAGCCTTGACCTGCTGGCAATTCAAACACCTAGCAACAAAACCAGAAATGTCGCTCTTCATACCTGCCCATCAGTAGTGAGACTTCAAGGCATGGTACATCTTCCTCTCGCCCGGATGCACACTGTACTGACTATAATGTGTTTTATTCATGATGGTCTCTTTCAAATCAATCAGGTTTGGAACCACCAATCTCCCTCGAAATCTAAGACATCCATCAGAAGCAACAGAAAAATCATCAGATTGACCACTTCGGGCTTTAATCCTCAACTCATGGATATAGGGATCAGTCCTCTGCGCTTCCCTAATGACACTCACAATCTGCGGTTCAACCAGAATCGAAGAAACCAAGAAGTATTGATCACCCGGCTGGAATCGCCAACCAGAAGTACTCAACTGCTCGTAGACTTTCGAAACACTCAAAAACGAAAGCATCGCAGGCTGGGTCTTCCTACTCAAAGCATCTGCTACTGAGTTCATTCGCCCAGGCTGATACTGAATCTCACAGTTAAAGTCCTTGAGCAATTCCATCCATCGTCGTTGCCTCATATTCAATTCTGACTGCGTGAAGATATATTTCAGGCTCTTGTGGTTGGTGTACACCACAAATTCTTCACCATACAGATAATGTCACCAAATCTTCAAGGCAAACACTATCGCAGCCAACTCCAAATCATGAACAGGGTACCTCGTCTCGTGAGGCTTCAATTATCGAGACGCATAGGCAATCACGTACCCTTTCTGCATCAAAACACATCCCAAACCATTGAGAGAAGCATCGGAGCACACAACGAATCCTCCAGATCCAGACGGCAGAGCCAAAACAGGAGCAGTAGTCAACTTCTCCTTCAATGTCGGAAAACTGTACTCGCATTCATCCATCCACACAAAATTCGATCCTTCTGAGTCAATTGAGTCATCGGCCTGGCTATCGAAGAGAACTTCTCGATAAAATGCCTGTAATAGCCAGCCAATCCCAAAAAGCTACGGATCTTGGAAATGTTCCTAGGTCTCTCCCAGTTAAGAACTGCTTCGACCTTACTCGGATCCATCGAAATCCCTTACGCTGA
This sequence comes from Dorcoceras hygrometricum, assembly GCA_001598015.1. Taxonomy (NCBI): domain Eukaryota; kingdom Viridiplantae; phylum Streptophyta; class Magnoliopsida; order Lamiales; family Gesneriaceae; genus Dorcoceras; species Dorcoceras hygrometricum. The sequence goes on from KV009946.1 coordinate 509,945, forward strand.
AATCACATGACCCAAAAAGATAATTCTGTCAAGCCAAAATTCGCACTTGCTGAACTTGGCGTACAATTGCGAGTCTCTCAATCTCTGCAACACCAATCTGAGATGCTCCTTATGCTCTCTTATGCTCCTCGAATACACTAGAATGTCATAAGACGATCACGAACCGATCGATGTACTCGCTAAAGACGCGATTAATCAAATCCATGAAAACAGCTGGGGCATTTGTCAACCCAAACGGCATGACCAGAAACTCATAATGCTCATATCGAGTCCGAAAAGCTGTCTTCGCCATGTCAGCGTCTCTAATCCGCAACTGGTGATAACCAGAGCGCAAATCAATCTTCGAGTATACGACCGATCCTTGCAACTAATCGAACAAGTCATCAATCCTCGGCAAAGGATACTTGTTCTTCATCGTCGCCTTATTCAACTGTCGGAAATCCATGCACATCCTCATAGGCCATCTTTCTTCTTCACGAAGAGAATCAGAGCTCCCCAAGGCGACATACTCGGTCTGATGAAGCCTTTCTCCAAGAGATCTCTCAACTGATCCTTCAGCTCTTTCAACTCTGTTGGCGCCAACCGATACGGATCCCTAGAAATCGGGGTTGTACCGGGCACCAGCTCAATACTGAAGTCGATCTCACGTCTCGGAGGGAATCCAGGAATCTCATCCGAAAACACATCGGGAAACTCTCGGACGATCGGGATGTCGCTCAACTCCAATCGTGGCTCTTGGGAAATGTTGAGCCTGTAGATCATAAATCCAGCATTAACCAGCGATAACAGACTAAACATCTCCATGGCAGACACCAGTGGAATCTTCGGGTGCGAATCAGCACCATAGAAATCCCACTTCTCACCCGAGTCAGGGCGAAACCTCACCACACCATGGAAGCAATCAACAGTAGCCTTATAGCTAGACAATACATCCATTCCCACGATGCAATCAAAATCCCTCATCTCCAAGACAATCAGATTCGCCACTAAGTAGCCTTATAGCTAGACAATACATCCATTCCCACGATGCAATCAAAATCCCTCATCTCCAAGACAATCAGATTCGCCACTAGCACGTTCTGATCAAATCGAATCACACTATCCACCACAATCTCACGGGACATCACCCACATAGCAGCAGGGGTAGATACAGACACGACATCACACAGTGGGGTAACTCTCAACCTACACTCATGCACAAACCATGCAGAAACAAAAGAGTGTGACGCTCCCGTATCAATTAAAACTCTCGTAGGAAAATCAAAGATAGAACATATACCTGCGATAAACATACCAGGTGTCTCCTCAGCCTTCTCTCTCATCAAGGCATTCACCTGGACCTGCTGCGGTATCTGAAACTCAGGTCTAGAAGATCCTCCAAACCTAGATGGTTCATGGGGTTGAAATCCAGATCGCTGGGTCGGAACAAGAAACTGTGGTCTCTGTGAAGAACCACCAGCCGAACCCTGCTGCGAAGGAACCGAAGACTGTCCCCTCAACAAAGGACACACTCTAACAAAATGTCCATGCTGTCCACAGTTACGGCAAGACCCCTGAACTCCTCGACACTGCGAAGTCGGATGCTTCCCTCCGCACTGTCCACAAGACATACTGCCAGAACCACTGCTACCAGAACTCACAGAACCAGAGGAACTCGAATTCGCCTTCTTCTTGAACTGTTTCCCTCGAGTTCTAAACTATTGGCAATTCGATTGCTGCGACCCTTGAGGAGATTGGAACGATTGCGACATACTCTGCACTGGCTGAAAAGCACGTCCAGACATCGGCTGAACCGGAGCCTCTGCCTCCAACAAACTCTCCTCAATGTCTACCGTCTATTCACAGCATCAACATAAGTCGCAGGAGAACCAGACAACACCATCCGGAACAGATCAGGCCTCTCTTCATAAACTTGTTCCTCTTCGTCCTCTCCTGGTTAGCTACGTGAGGCACATACATCAGAAGTGAAGAAAACTGCCTGGCATACTCGGCCAATTTCATCGTCCCTTGCTTCAGATTATCAAACTCCCGCTCGCGACTGTTGTAGTAGGAATCCGGGGTATACTCCTGTCGGAACGCGACACAGAAGCTCTCCCAAGTAATCACAGCCCCACTCTCACGTAAGATACGGGAAGTACCTCTCCACAAGCGCTGCGCATTATCCCTCAATTGCAACACCGCCAGCTTTAATCTCTTCTCAGGAGTGTACTCCAAAGTATCAAACATCTCCTCCATCTGCACTATCCAACTCTCGGCCAACGCACCACCCTTAGCAGCAGCAAAAGTCGGAGGGTTCGTCCGCTGGAACCTAGCTAAGACTAGCTACATCTCGCCTAGCTGTCTCGTAACATCCTCAACCTACTGATTGCCCTCATCACTATCCGAGGCCCTAGACTCCTCTGCGGTACGTCTAGAAGTCCTACCTAAACCTCTCCTCGGGGGCATCTAAACATTTCTCAAGGTAAGACTAATAGCATATATCAAAGAGACAGATAATATAATCACGTAAGTCACAGAGTCAATTAAAAATCAAATCAAAACTCTGTGCCTAGACTCGAGTGTGATCAAAAGAAAGCGAGCTTATCCCAGTTTAAGCTCTGATACCAAAAGTGTCAGGCCCCGTGCTAATCACTCAAGATTACAGCACAAGTAAGGGCTTAAAAATTTTTCGAAATCATTTGGGCCTGAACTCAAAATCATCATTCAAAATATTCATAATCAAAATACGAGTTAACTCAAACTCATACAAAGCAGGTAACAACAAGTCTCAAATCAAATACAGATCCCCAATACAATAAAACACGGGGCATCCCCCGATTCAATACATATCATAAAATAAACTGGGACTCAAGGAAACGGGGATCGACCAGCTGGCACTCCACTCGGTCCAGCTTGGTTACCTGAAGATCCTACAAATGGGTAACACAGATCCAAACAACACAAAATTAGGAAAAGAAATACAAGGTCAAGCTTCAGTACGAAGAGCTATCAAAACAGCTAATCATGCAACATGCTATAATCAATGCTATGAAATGCATGAGGGCTATCAAGGATCGGATAGCTAGACCAGTGTATCAACTGGAAAATTATCTCAATTAGCCTCTATACCCGCACGATGTATCAACCGGGGAAATTATCGGTCCGTGATCTTCAGAGCCCGTCAGCCCATCACAAATCGGTGGTAGACGCTCGAATCCGGTAGTCACAACTTCGATGATAGCGTTGGAATTTTCAGGCACGACACATCTGTCGGCCAGTTACAACGTGGCTCTCAATCAGGTCATCAATCAATCTGTCAATCAGGCTCAATATGTATGCATGTATGCCAAATCAATATTCAATTCACAATGCATACAATTCAATACGTGAAAACAGAATGTACAACTCAAACAATTCAACAAACTGTATCACGTAAAAGCACAGAATCACATTAGCAGATTTCATAACATCAATCACAGCCATGTCCATGCTCAAAGCTGTTAAATCTGCTCCATTCGTACCTTCAAGCCTAAAATACCTCAACAGAGTTCTCACAAGTCGCTGCAACTCACGGCCTAGGCAACCAGATCTCTCCTGGCTCGGAAAACACGGCAGAGACTCCCTGGAACTGAAAATCCAGAAGCGTACAACAATCAAAGAACGCTCAATCAGATTTCTCCAGAAATCCTCGTACACCAGCAGCTTCACGCTCACTTCCACAAGTCGTTCCACAACCTTTAATGAGTAGCAATCGACAGAGCAACTCACAAGGAATCCAGCGCCACCAAAATCATCGAAAACAAAGGCTGGAATCGACAGAAATCTAGGGAAGAAATGTTCGGTGAACAGTAGCTAAAACGAGGGTTTGAATATGGAGATAAGAAATGTCGGGTTCAGAATAATTCTAAGTGTCGATCAACCCTTATCTATATATCCCCCAATTCCAACAGCTGATGTTCACAAAATCATCAGACATCGAAACAGTAGGTATCTTACAACAGAAACCAACGTATGCTCTCAACAGAAATTAGCAGCAACCATCAGGCGTTGCATTACTCTTCACGCACCAAAACAACGCCGCATCAACTAATCAAAATGACGCCACAGCGCACCAACAGCTGATGATAGATTCTTTCGAAACAACCAACAGCTGGTCACGCTAAACAGTTCAAACGACGAAGTAAGGGACACGTCACCTTCGCTGCCAACAGCTGATCAAAAGCGTTGCACCCAAAACGCTGCGTTTCAACTTATCAAAACGACGTCGCTTCACCATCAGCGACTGGTTCCTCAAACCAACAGCTGGTCGCTCGACTAAATCAATCCCTCACAATCGCAACTGCTGATTTGCACTTCAACAACAGCAGTCAACACTAAAATTTTGACCAAAACGTGTCGCGTTCTCGTTAGTCCTCGCACCCGCACACTTGCTGCCAGCAGATACCTCTTCAAGCGCTACTACTGAATAGCAAAACGACGATGCATTATTCACTCGCTACAATAAATGTCTGAAATGCGCTACACCTGATTTCCTTGCATTAGCGCGACGTCTGATTTTCACGAAGCGACAGCGTATCTCTTCTATGTCATCAACGACCGATCAGACTTCATCAACTCGCGCTACTGCTGAATTCTACTGGAATTGGATTTTCTCTCCTAAAAATTTACGCGACTAATCCCAAATAAATCCGATTAATCACTAATTTAAATCCTGATTCCTCACACGAGCTGGGTAGATGCAATGAAAGAATAACAAAATCAATTTAAGCGAAATAATGTTTGGCAACTTGTACCTAGACCTTCTAATCATTCAGTGATAGGAACTAGATGGGTCTTTAGGAACAAACTGAATGAAGATGGAGTAGTAACAAGGAACAAAGCTAGACTAGTTGCTCAGGGCTTTAGGCAAATTAGAGCTTGGTATGATACACTTTCAAAATTCCTTATCGAGCATGATTTCACAATAGGCACTGTTGATAAGACACTATTTAAATTTGTGAAATCTGATCATGTCCTGTTAGTGCAAATTTATGTTGATGATATAATATTTGGGTCAACTAACCCCAAATTGTGCCAGAAATTTTCTAAGTTAATGCATTACAAATTAGAGATGAGCATGATGGAAGAGTTGACGTTCTTTGGATTACAAGTTAGACAGCTGGAAAATGGAATTTTCATAACCAAGCCAAGTATACGAAAGAACTGCTAAAGAAATTTGGCATGGAAAACTGTTCAGCAGCAGCGACCCCAATGAGCTCATCAATCAAGCTAGACAAAGATGAAGCTGGATCGGCCATTGAGGTATCATTGTATCGTGGTATTATAGGCTCCCTACTTTACTTAACTGCTATCAGTCCAGATATCATGTTTGCTGTTTGTATGTGTGCTAGATTTCAAGCGGAGCCAAAGCAATCTCATTTTATTGCTGTAAAGAGAATACTGAAATATCTTAAGGGAACTTCCAATGTGGGTCTTTGGTATCCCAAAGACTCAAGCTTTCAACTAATTGGTTACAGTGATGCAGACTACGCAGGATGTAGAGTTGATCGTAAGAGCACAAGCGGTACTTGTCAATTCTTAGGAGATCGATTGATTTCCTGGTTTAGTAAGAAGCAGACTTCTATTACAACGTCCACAGCTGAAGCAGAGTACTTAGCGGCTGGAAGCTGCTGTGCTTAGATCTTATTGATTCAACACCAGCTTCAGGACTATGGCATTGATGCTTCTGAAGCGCCTATTCTCTGTGACAACACCAGTGCCATCACGATTACTCAAAATCCAGTACTGCACTCTAGAACAAAGCACATCGACATCAGGCATCATTTTATAAGAGACCATGCAGTCAAGAAGGACTTCAGGTTGGAGTATGTGTCGACTGACCAGCAAGTAGCTGACATCTTCACAAAGCCTCTACCAGACGCTAAGTTTTCTTATTTTAGAAATCTGTTGGGTCTCTTAGAACTGCCTTGACTGTCTCTGCGCTAACAATTTGCAGGTTGAGCAGCTTCTGTGTTTATCAGATCTGAGTCTACTGTTCAGGGGGAATGACGTAGAATTTCAGATCTGGTAAAATTTCAGACTTGGTAAGTGATAGGATCAATATGGATCGAAAAACAGCCTTAGGAGTTCAGAATGGGGGGGGGGGTTGAATGAACTCCTTTGGGATTTTAAATTTTCGAAACCTTAAAACAATTTTTACAAGCGCCTTGCTTAACTTAAATCCGAGTTACCAGATTTAAGGTATCTCAGTTAAAATGCTGATCTCTCGACTAACAATGAATGTGCGGAATGAAGTCGATTAACCAGTGAACAGTGATATACTGAAAATAAACACAGTAAAGTAAAAGTATAGGGTCAAGAGTTTGTTTATGGAAGTTCGGATATAAAATCCTACGTCTCCCCTTCTTCCTTATTCAGGAAGGTTTCACTAGAAGAGTTTGATGAATACAGACACTGTAGACACCCAATCATCGAGCCTCGCTCCAGGTGAACTCCTAGCAAGTCCAATCAACACACAGATGCAGCTGCTGAATACAAGTAATGGGATTTTTCGAACTACTTCACAAAGCCAGTTCGTTACAGACTCAAAATGATAATACAGTGAAATACACAACTATTTGAGACTGTAAATCTTCTGGTTTCTATAGTATGAAACTCGATTCAACAAGTGAACCAGAAGATAAATCGAAGATTGAAAACAATGAGGGCTAGAACTTGAATGTTCTTCGATTTGGTATACTGGACTTAGAATATATTTTCGATCAGAATATCCAGTAGCTGTGTGAGCAATATGTTAGCGTTGAGAGCAAAAGACAGCAGAGAGAATTTGCAGAAGGTAAGCGAGAGCCAGAGAGCTTCTACATTTGAAACTTCAGCTATTTATACCCTTTGTCTCCAACGGTCATTAAATTTCGCCTAAGGAAAAAAAATCCCTTTTTGAATATATGTTCATCGTCTATCCTGCTCCACGAAATGGTAATCTGCGCTTTATCAGAGCCAAATTGTCGTATATCCATATTTGGGTAAACATCGTATAACGTCCTCTGTATACTGTGTACAATCGTCCAAAATAGCTCTGACATTGTCTCCTTAATTCCAGCCATTTGTACGATCCAATCGCAACCATTGATTCTTTCCAATTTAAATATATGATCGTGTTTGAATCGGTTCGTCGTTTGCGCCTGAAATCTCTTTTCGTTAACACGGTTCTTTCTTTCTTGAATAAGATGACTATCTTAACGCTGATTGTATCTTCGAAGCTGTCACTACTGAATATATAGAAATAACTGTGTACTAGAAAACATCTGAATGTAACAACTGATACTGTTTAGATATAAAAATATCCCAAAATTTGAATCTTTCCCTATAAGTCACTTATGATTCAAAGTAGCTTTATACAAAAATTGAATACATCCACTTCTGAAGTACTGAGATCTGAGGTAACTAAATAGATACTGTTCACAGCTGAAGTACTCGAAACTGAACCACAATCTGTTACTCAAGTCTGAATACCCTTTGCTCTAACAATAAATCTTCCACTGTAGCTCACGTCTGAATAACTGTTCCTGAAATCTGAACTGATCCAAAATAACCAAATCTATTTCAAAACAACGACCTGACAACAAAGACCGAATCTCTGAATAATTAATTTTGCTAAGTTCTGAATACTTCCCAAAAGTCAACTCAGATGTCAACGCTTGTCTTAGAACTCTCGAAAATTAGAATTCTTCAATCCACTTATATGACGTCACGACTTTTGAATTCTTCAATACACTGGGATGACTTCATGACTTCTGAAAACTTCAAAACACTGGGATGACGTCATGACTTCTGAAAACTTCAAAACACTGGGATGACATCATGACTTCTGAAAACCAACTCGATATGCGATAGTCGACCCAACATCTGAATTATGCGTAACTGTTAATTACTATAACTGACTGACTGTTCAGATGTTACTTTTGAATTCAGTACTTGTCTCATTTTTGTTATCACCAAAACTAATAAATTTTACCTTAAAAATTTCCCCCTTTTTGGTGATGACAAAACTTAGGAGCCTTATGACTTATATAGATAGGCAAAAGTAAATTGCTCAACGTCTGCTGAAATTATATATCTCATTAACCGAACACTGTACAGAAGATTTGTACAAGAAAACTGACAAAATCCTAGAACTGATTCTTTCCATATAGCAAACCCCTTTTGTCATCTCTTCTCCTACTGCTACCATCAGCACCACTTCTGCTTGAACTTCCCCCACTGGGTCTACTCTGATCATCAGGTGGCTGACCTCGGCAATGGCTGCTACTCACTTCCCCCTTTTTGTCATCACCGCCCTTAGTGATAAAGGCAATGAGTTCAGCAAGATTAGTACCAAGGGAAACTAATTGTCCTTGTGTTTCCACACGGAACTCCAGTAGATCGTTACGAATAACAGCCAATTTGTCATCAAAGTCCTTAGATAATTTAGCCTTGAGATCCTTGACTTCTTGTCGAACATCCGCTAAGTCTGTTGATAAGATGACATTTTGAGCACGGACAGCTTTTAGTGCGATCGACAGTACATCGTTATCATTATGGGCCTCCTGGCGAATACTTTTGAACAAGCCCCGGTAGGCTTGATTTTGCACAGCAAGACTGTCAAGAAGGACTCTGTCAACATGATTGATTTTGGACATAACTTCTCCATTAGCATCACCGACTTCCGTGAATCCCTCGTCTGATTAGCAATAAGTCTGGATATGGATTCCCGAAGTGTGGCAAGGGAAGCAGAGATATATGTGGCAGTAGAAGGCAAGATACGCTTGTCATGAGCTGAGTCTTCTTCCGTAGGAATATCATTTGCATTGAAGTGCAATGAAGAATCAGTGGAGGTAGGTGGAGAATCTGGATGTTGATCAATATCCATTTGTACAATCTGATCCTCCTATGTACTTGTGGCTTGTAGAAGAAGAACTGGTGTCTCTGTACAGCGGTAGCAAGAATATTAACATCCCTCAAAACTGGCTGTCAGGAATAAGAACTGAAAGAATATTTCTGATATCAACTGATTGTAGACCCCCAAATAAGCTGTATCAAACAGAAGCTGTACAAAGTTGCGACCATCCCAAAGAGGTGATTGTCGGACTTCGAAAACCAAAATCAGAAACTGAATCAACAATAGCAAGAGCGTGACAGAAATTCAAAGAACCAACCGGTAGGAGTTTTCCAGAACCAAAGAATTTTGTGTCCTCTATACAAACGTCGGCCCATCTCTTCTTAAGCAATTTAAAGAATTCACTGACTGTAGGAAGTGTATCGACATAATAAAGTTGAGGAGAAATTTCAATCGAGCTAGGAACAATCTATTTGGGTATCTTCTTCCAGAAATCAGCGCATGGTTCAATATCCCAAGATCCATCAACACGGATCATTGTACGAATCCAGCAAGAAGACTTAAAATGCATGTTTGATCGGGCGATCACAGCACCATGATCACGATTTTTACCTTCAAACAATTTAGAGCAGTACGGTAGTTCCCACTGTAGACCGTGTGATTGCATCTGTGTCTTCAGCTCTTCTATCACAAATAAATGAAGGTTGGATAACATATTTAGCACTTTCAAATCAATGGCCGAAGAGGGCTGTCCGGGAACAAAATTAGTTGTTCTGGTCTCCAAAAACTTCCGGATCAGCAGTTCTCTGTACTTGGTAAGTATGAACATAAGCCCCTGAAGATTAATTCTGGTAGAATCTGTTTCTCCCCAAGTTAAAACACCTCCAAAAACTTCCGGATCAACAGCTCCCTGTATTTTGTAAGTATATACATTCTCCTGTGAAGAGCTACCTCGTAGAATCTGCTTCAGCCCATGACAAAACGAGTTCCTCCTTTGCATAAATTTCTTCTATCTTCAGATTTGCTAACTTCTTGAAGCTGAAAGAATTGAAAAATATGTCTACCTCATCGATCACCTTCTCTCGCAACTGTACAAGCAAATTAATGTTTGCAAGAATTAGAGAAAAAATTTCTTTGGGCGGGATTCCTTTAATCGGATCTCTTTCCAGAAGGGGTGCCTTCCCCTAATTTGTAGCAGGAATCTTGGGAAGACTGGCCTTGTACCAGTCTCCTTCATTGACTCCCCTGATGGTTATGCTCGTTCCAAACTGTATTTTGGTTAATTCTCCAGTAGTAGAAGGCAGTGAGCAACCACCTGGAATTGTAGACTAGATTTCCTCTAGGGACAAAGACTCATCATCAGTTCTCTCAACTATTATATTATCAGAATTTGTGACCACAGGGTCTGCCAATACTGTTTCCATTTCTATTCCCTCAGCAATCGCTGATTCGACGAAATCTGCTTGATTCATCTGTGCAGTTGTCGTAATTACTTCTTCGATAATGGTGTCGACATCATCAGCAGATGTTGGCGCCTTCTGTACAACCACAGCTATCTCCACAGCAGACTCCTTTTCAATAAATTCATCATCAGAATCAGCAGTTATCCTCAGCTTTCTCTTAGGTGCTCTGCGTTTAGGTGCAGGAGGATTAGCGACTGGCATAACAGAAGTAGAATCAACAGTTTGAATAGGTTCAGCATCTAGTGCTACTAAGACGATAGCCAGATCTTTTTCTTTGGACACAGCTTTCCCAGAAGATGTCCTTTTCTTTGTGGCAACAGGGGCCTCAGACACAGTAGCTGGTTGCTTCTTCGACACAGACTTCTTCTTAACAATAGCCACCGCAGCCACGTCTGACTCATCTGTTTCACCACGAGCGTCAATTGTTTTATTCATGGAAATGTAAGATTTACCGTCTTTTCAGAGATAATTTTCAAAGGAGGGAAAGTCTTCGCCTCTCCCAGAGTTACAGCAAGGTCGCCCTTCAGAAGAACACAAATTTGGGCAGCAAACCCCTTGGCTCTTCTGGTGGTTCTATCCACCATTTCCTTCAAGACCTCAAACAAAATTTCGCTCCAGTTGAACTTAACCCCGAAATGAATAGCAGTCATCATCAAAAATATTTCGTGGGTTACAGCATCAAAGGAATCCGCTTTCACAGTAATGGATTTTTCCAAGATACCGTTCAACAAACGTAACTCATATTTCATCAATCTCTTCTTGCATGAGAACTGAACATGCTTACCAGAATGAGAGAACAGAGTTCTTGCCTGCAACACCAAATCGTTTGGTACTTCTGACAAATCTATTAACCCATCAGTAGGAAGATTGAATACCCCGGCAAACCTGCTTACAGAAATCTTGACATATTTTCCTGAGACGTCACATGTAACAACACCATCTTGGATAAGAGCGGTGTCAAAGAACTGTTCAAGTTCCTGCTCATACAGCATGGACGGACAACCTAAAAAACCTCTAAGCCCAGTGGACTCTAGGGCTCGGAACATGTTCACCATACCATAGTTGTCCTGAATCCCTAAAACAGAGTCAAAGTTGATTTGCACGGCATTGGAGATGTAAGAAGATACCATTTCTGATAGTATAACGAACGAGAGAATGCCTGAAACAAGAGTAATCTGCAAACAGAGAACACAGGAAAGCAAAAATGCAAGATAGACAATTTTGCAAGGTAAGTGTTAGATTAAAAAGGAAATGCCGTAAATATAAACATGAATGCGAAAGGTACTGGAGAGAGAAAATGTGGATGTGACGTTTTGCATTATGACAACCACGTGTCAATCATCCAATTGTGCAAATAAGATTTTGAAAATAATTCGAAATGATTTTGAAGAGATTTAGACCATATTGCGAAATACAAAGATTAAAATGATTTCAAATTTTGACCGTGAGGGTAAAAGGGTAAATAGATAACTTGCACCAAATGGTTAATACGTCACAACCTTAAGATCTGTTTAATGTATCAGCAGGGGTGTTGCGAGATATGATCATGGATAAGTATAAATTGTATACATGACATCTGAGTGTATCCAGATCTCACATATTCAGTTGACTCAGCACTTATTAATTCAGATCTCTCGTTCCCCCTAAACCTGAGATTTTTCCAAGTCTGATATTTTATCAAACCTGAATTCCACGATGTTCCCCCTGAACAGTGGACTCAGATTTGACAGAACCAGAAGCTGTTCAACCTGCAAATTGTTAGCGCAAAGACAATTAAGGCAGTTATAAGAGACCCAATAGATTTCTAGAATAAGAGAACTTAGCGTCAGGCAGGGGCTTTGTGAAGATGTCAGCTACTTGCTGTTCAGTCGACACATACTCCAGCTTGACGTCCTTCTTGAGTACATAGTCTCTTATAAAATGATGCCTGATATCTATTTGTTTCGTTCTTGAATGCAGTACTGGATTTTGAGTGATGGCAATAGCACTGGTGTTGTCACAGAGAATAATCGCTTCAGAAGCATCAATGCCATACTCCTTAAGCTGGTGTTGAATCCATAAGATCTGAGCACAGCAGCTTCCTGGCGCTAAGTACTCTGCTTCATCAGTGGACGTTGCAATAGATGTCTGCTTCTTACTAAACCAGGAAATCAGTCGATCTCCTAAGAATTGACAATTATTGCTTGTGCTTTTACTATCAACTCTACATCCTGCGTAGTCTGCATCACTATAACTGATTAGTTGAAAGCCTGAGTCTTTGGGATACCAAAGACCCACATTGGAAGTTTTTTTTAAGTATTTCAAGATTTGTTTTACGGAAATGTAATGCGACTGTTTAGGCTCTGCTTGAAATCTAGCACACATACAGACAGCAAACATGATGTCTGGTCTACTAGGATTTAAATAAAGCAGGGAGCCAATTATACCACGATATAATGATACCTCAATGGCAGTACCAGCTTCGTCTTTGTCTAGCTTGATTGATGAGCTCATTGGGGTCGCGGTTGCTGAAAAATTGTCCATGCCAAATTTCTTCAGAAGTTCTTTCGTATATTTGGCTTGATTAATGAAGATTTCATTATCCAGCTGTCTAACTTGTAAACCCAGAAATAACGTTAGCTCGCCCATCATGCTCATCTCAAATTTGTCCTGCATTAGCTTAGAAAACTTTTGATAGAGCTTGGGGTTAGTTGACCCAAATATGATATCATCAATGTAAATCTGAATTAACTGAACATGATCAGCTTTGACAAATTTAAATAGTGTCTTATCCACTGTGCCTATTGTGAAATCATGATCAATTAAGAATTTGGACAGTGTATCATACCAAGCTTTGGGTGCTTGCTTCAACCCATACAGAGCTTTATCCAATTTATAAACGTTGTTTGGATATGTATGATCTACGAAGCCAGGAGGTTGTGCAACATACACTTCCTCTGTTAGAATGCCATTAAGAAATGCACTCTTAACATCCATTTGAAATACTTTAAAATATTTAAATGCAGCGTATGCAAGTAACATGCGTATAGCTTCTAATCTAGCTACTGGTGCGAAGGTTTCATCAAAATCTATTCCTTCCATTTGCCTAAATCCTTAAGCTACCAGTCTAGCTTTGTTTCTTGTTACTATTCCATCTTCATTCATTTTGTTCCTGAATACCCATCGAGTTCCTATAACTGAATGATTTGAAGGTCTAGGTACAATTTTCCATACATTATTTCTCTTAAATTGATTAAGTTATTCTTGCATTACTTCTACCCAACTTGGGTCTACTAAGGCTTCATCTATTTGCTTAGGTTCAATATGCGAGATGAAAGCTGAGTCAAAATGATCATGCAATAGCTGGATTTGTGTGCGAATAGGAGATTCGATGTTACCTATGACCTGCTCGGGTGGATGATTTCTATTCCACCGGAGATCAATTCCAATTGCGTTTGCTCCTTGTTCTGCATGGATGTCTTGATGGATAGCCACAACTGGATTGTTCGATGTCAATTTATGGTTCGTGTTGCTGGCTTGTGCATCAAATGTTGGTCTAGATACCAATTGATGTGAAGTACTCGCAACTGGTGCTTCAGATGTTGGTCCAATCATCAACAACAACTAGGGTGTAGTTCGTTCTCCCTAAGCTTGTTACAGGAATAAGACCAAAGAGATCCATATGTAAAAGCTCTAAGCTTCGGGAAGAACGTTTTCCGCCTTTCTTTTTAAAAGTTGAAAGAATTTGTTTACCCAGCTGACATGCAGCACAGATCTTGTCCTTAGAAAAATTGATTTTGGGCATACCAGAAACCAGTTCATGCTGACTCAAATGGGCAAGTGTTTTAAAGTTTAGATGGTTCATTCGCTGATGCCACAACCAGCTCTTGGAAGAGTTGGCTGCTAAGAAAATGTGTTCAGATCCCATGGGTTCTGACCAATTGATAATGTAGGTATTCCCCGACCTTTTACCTACCAATACAGTAAGTCCTTCTGGACTCTGAACTGTGCATGTGTGCTGTTGAAAGTTAACTATGTAACCTTTGTCACATAGCTGACTTATGCTAATCAAATTATAATGAAAGTTATCAAAAACTAAGACAACAGATATTGAAATGTTACCGTGGGTAAGCTTACCCTTACCCACAGTGTTACCATGCGAGTTATCACCAAAGACTATCTTTGCTCCTTTGTGTGGAGTAACATCTGATAACAGCTTTGGGTTTCCAGTCATGTGCCTTGCACATCCACTATCCAGATACCAAATGATTGATTCATCTCCAGCTTTGTACCTGTTATCCTGCAATCATAAAAACAGATTTTGGTACCCAATTTTACTTGGGTCCAGATAGGATTACCTATTTCGAACCCATACTTGAATGACTTTAACATTTCCCAGTATGATAGTTCATAAGGGTCTGTGCAGAAATATTGTGAGATCTGTTGAGTGTTGGTTTGATATTTTGACCATTCAGATCTCTCCTCAACTGAACCTTTCTCCAAACAGATTTTGCCTTCTTCGAACTACGCCTGGGATGGTGAAAAACAAATGACTTAGAACCAGCTTTCGCTTTATCTTTGCCAAGTCTGTTCTTTAGCCAGCTTGGCTTAGAGTTCTCAGGTCTTATAAAACCAATACCAGCTTTTCCTTTTTGATTCAGCTTTGACGAGTTCTGGTCATCATACCTCACTGACTCTCATGTATCATGTGTCATACTGGCTTTGACAAAGCTCATCTTTTTGAACTTGTCATATACCAGAGATGACTGAGTACTGGTTTCTCTAGTGCTGCTTTCACTAGCATTGAAACCTAAGCCAGTTCTATCATTCGCTGGCTTCTGAATTTCACACAGCTTATCTAGAGAAACAGAAGACTGAGTCCAGGAGCTCATTATCAGTTTTAACTTTTCAATTTCAGACTCGAGCTCACTGGATATTATCCTCAATGATTCATTCTCAGTTTTCAGCTTACTCAACTCAATTTGTAAACTGTCAGTTTTACCAAGTTGAACAGATCTTGGTTCCACTGAAATATTTTTCAAATCTACGTTTTCAGCTTTGACTTCCTCGAATGTCTGAGAAAGCTTACGGTACTCTTGGACCATTTCATTTAATGCAGTGATTAGGTCCTCTCGTGTAAATTCAGTATTTGAAAAATTGAATACCTCATCTTCTGAAGTTTGATTGGCCATGAGGCAGTGAACATCTTCTTGTTCACTATAACTAGATGAAGAGCTGCTTGATGAGGAATCTGTATCGGTATCTTCCCAGTTCTTGTTGCTTTATTCAGCAACTAGTACTTTGCGATCATTCTTTCTGCTGGGCCTCTTATCAGCTCTTGTCCTCATCCTTCTATCCTTTGATCTCTCCTTGGATCTATCATCTTTCTTTTCATCCCTCTTGAATCTGTCTTCTTTCTTGGGCCTGTTGCAATCAGCAGCAAAATGCCCTGGACGACCACAGTTAAAACAGTTCTGGTCAGTGGTAACCTTATCAGATTTATGTGCATTATTATAATAGAAAGAAGGGTTATAAGATTTTCTCATGAATTTCCCAAACTTCTTAACGAAGAGGGACATGGCATGTTGCTGAGTTGTTCTGTGGATTTGCTCGTTCTTGGAGAGCACTGTTTAGATGTTGTCACTGCTAATGCTTTGGTTGGTTGAGATGTTGAGGGTCCAGCTTCAGATCTTGTCTCTAGCTCAAACTCATAGGCTTTAAGATTTGCAAAGAGGTCATGCAATTCCAGCTTGTTCAGATCTTTCGATTCACGCATAGCCATGGTCTTAACATCCCACTCTCTGGGCAGCGCTCTCATCATCTTCAATGCCAACTCACGGTTTCTGTATTCTTTGCCCTAACTTGTCAACTCAATTACCACAGCACTAAAACGTTCGTCAAACTCCGCCATGGTTTCTCCGTCTTTCATCTTAACTGATTCATACTTCTGCTGGGCCACAGTGAGCTTATTCTCCTTTGTCTCATCATTGCCCTCGCAGATTTGTATCAGTTTTTCCCAAATCTCCTTGGCAGTGGTACAGGTTTTGATTTTGCTGAACATATTCTTGTCCAGCGTCTTGTAAAGAATATCCATGGCCACGTTGTCCAGATTCGCCTTCTTTTCTCCTCATTAGTGTACTCGTGTCTTCTCTTTTCCACATATTCTAGTGCACCATCACTCTTCGCAAATGCTATGTTTATCTTCATTATTTTAATTGGACCATCAGTGATGACTGACCACATGTCATCGTCTTGAGAAGCCAAGTGCGCTTGCATTCTGATCTTCCGGTCATCATAGTCCTCCTTAGAAAACATAGGAATCTTGTTGTGAGAGGTAGACATATTGAAATATATAAATCACAGGTAACAAACTGTTCAATACTGAGATAGCGGCAGGGTCTGATACCAATTGATAGGATCAATATGGATCGAAAAACAGCCTTGGAGTTCAGAAGGGGGGGTTGAATGAACTTCTTTGGGATTTTGAATTTTCGAAACCTTAAAATAGTTTTTACAAGAGCCTTTCTTAACTTAAATCCGAGTTATCAGATTTAAGGTATCTCAGTTAAAATGCTGATCTCTCGACTAACAATGAATGTGCGGAATGAAGTCGATTAACCAGTGAACAGTGATATACTGAAAATAAACACAGTAAAGTAAAAGTATAGCTTAACTTAAATCCGAGTTATCAGATTTAAGGTATCTCAGTTAAAATGCTGATCTCTCGACTAACAATGAATGTGCGGAATGAAGTCGATTAACCAGTGAACAGTGATATACTGAAAATAAACACAGTAAAGTAAAAGTATAGGGTCAAGAGTTTGTTTATGGAATTTCGGATATCAAATCCTACGTCTCCCATTCTTCCTTATTCAGGAAGGTTCCACTAGAAGAGTTTGATGAATACAGACACTGTAGACACCCAATCACCGAGCCTCGCTCCAGGTGAACTCCTAGCAACTCCAATCAACAAGCAGACGCAGCTGCTGAATACAAGTAATGGGATTTTTCGAACTGCTTCACAAAGCCAGTTCGTTACAGACTCAAAATGATAATAAAGTGATATACACAAATTTTTGAGATTGTAAATCTTCTGGTTTCTATACTATGAAACTCGATTCAACAAGTGAACCAGAAGATAAATCAAAGATTGAAAACAATGAGGGCTAGAACTTGAATGTTCTTCGCTTTGGTATACTGGACTTAGAATATATTTCGATCAAAATATCCAGTAGCAGTGTGAGCAATATGTTAGCGTTGAGAGCGAAAGACAGCAGAGAGAATTTGCAGAAGGTAAGCGAGAGCCAGAGAGCTTCTACATTTGAAACTTCAGCTATTTATACCCTTTGTCTCCAACGGTCATTAAATTTCGCCTAAGGAAACAAAATCCTTTTTTGAATATATGTTCATCGTATATCCTGCTCCACCAAATGGTAATCTGCGCTTTATCAGGGCCAAATTGTCGTATATCCATATTTGGGTAAACATCGTATAACGTCCTCTGTATACTGTGTACAATCGCCCAAAATAGCTCTGACATTGTCTCCTTAATTCTAGGCATTTGTACAATCCAATCGCAACCATTATTCTTTCCAATTTGAATATATGATCGTGTTTGAATCGGTTCGTCATTTGCGCCTGAAATCTCTTTTCGTTAACACAGTTCTTTCTTTCTTGAAGAAGATGACTATCTTAATGCTGATTGTGTCTTCGAAGCTGTCACTACTGAATATATAGAAATAACTGTGTACTAGCAACATCTGAATGTAACAACTGATATTGTTTCGATATACAAATATCCCAAAATCTGAATCGTTCCCTATAAGTCACTTCTGATTCAAAGTAGCTTTATCCAAAAACTGAATACATCCACTTCTGAAGTACTGAGATCTGAGGTAACTGAATAGATATTGTTCACAGCTGAAGTACTCGAAACTGAACCACAATCTGTTACTCAAGTCCGAATACCCTTTGCTCTAACAATACATCTTCCACTGTAGCTCACGTCTGAATAACTGTTCCCGAAATCTGAACTGATCCAAAATAACCAAATCTTTTTCGAAACAACGACCTGACAGCAAAGACTGAATCTCTGAATAATTAATTCTGCTCAGTTCTGAATACTTCCCAAAAGTCAACTCAGATGTCAACGCTTGTCTTAGAACTCTCGAAACTTAGAATTCTTCAACCCACTTATATGACGTCACGACTTCTGAATTCTTCAATACACTGGGATGACGTCATGACTTCTGAAAACTTCAAAACACTGGATGACATCATGACTTCTGAAAACTTCAAAACACTGGGATGACGTCATGACTTCAGAAAATAAACTCGATATGCGATAGTCGACCAAACATCTGAATTATGCGTAACTATTAATTACTACAACTGACTGACTGTTCAGATGTTACTTTTGAATTCAGTACTTGTCTCATTTTTGTTATCACCAAAACTAATAAATTTTACCTTAACAGTAAGTCTCAGCTTTAGGGGGAATGAGAGATCTGAATTAATAAGTGCTGAGTCAACTGAATATGTGAGATCTGGATACACTCAGATGTCATGTATACACAGTTGATGCTTATCCATGATCAGATCTCGTAATACCCCTGCTGATACATTAAACAGATCATAAGGTTGTGACGTATTAAACACTTGGCGCCAGTTATCTATTTTACCTTTTCACCCTCGCGGTTAAAATTCAAACTTATTTTAAAATCATTTCGAATTTTTTTAATATTGTCAAAATCCTTCAAATTATAATCGCGCCGACGGATGAGTGACACGTGTTGTCATCATACGAAACGTCACATCCAAATTCTCTCACATTTTCACATTCTCTGTGTTACTTTACTCCGTCGATAGGCAATAAGCTCGAGATTGATGAAGACATAGAATAGACGAGAGACAGAGAATTGGCAGAAGACTTCTGAATTTGAATTCTTCAGCCTTTTATACCCTTTGTCTCCAACGGTCAATAAATTTCGCCTAAGGAAACAAAATACTTTTTGAATATATGTCCATCTCATATCCTGCTCCACAAAAATGGTAGTCTGCGCTTCGTCAGGGCCAAATTGTCGTATATCCATATTTGGGTAAACATCATATAACGTCCTCTGTGTACTGTGTACTATTACCCAAAATAACTCTGATATTGTTTCCTTAATTCTAGGCATTTGTACGATTCAATCGTGATCATTGATTCTTTCCATATGATAGCGTTTGAAGCTTTTCGTTCCTTACGCCTGAAAGCTCTTTCTGTTAAAACGGTTCTTTCTTCCTTGAAGAAGATGGCTATCTTATCGTTGCTGGTGTATTCGAAACTGTCACAACTGAAAACATAGAGATAACTGAGTGTTGCAACTTCTGAATATATACTATTCCTAAGTCTAAGTCGAACACTTTTGATAACCTCAAATCTGATGTTCACTTAGCTCTGTAACCACTTCTGAAATACTGAGATCTGAATCAATATATCACTCTCTGTTACTCAGTCTGAATACACTTCGCTCTAACAACAGATCTCTCACAGTACCTTTGAAGTCTGAATAACTGTTCCCGAAATCTGAACTGATCCAAATAACCAAATCTGTTTTGAAGGCATCATCCTGACAGCAAAGACTGAATCTCTGAATAATTAACTCTGCTCAGTTCTGAATAATTCCCGAAACTGAACTCAGATGACAAGGCTTAACTCAGAACTCTCGAAACTGAAACTATAACTTAAAAACATGACGTCGCGAGATCTGAAAGACTCAAAACGTTTGTATGACGTCACGAAGTCTGAAATCTTCAATACACTTGGATGACGTCATGACTTCTGAAATCTTCTGCGAAAGCTTAAGGTCATTTCTTGGTCTTATTTTGTTATCACCAAAACTAATAAAGTCTATCTTAACAATTTTTTCCTTTTTGGTGATTACAAACTTAGCAGCCTTACGACTTAATATGATATAAGCAAGAGAGCTCAAAGTCGTGCTGAAATTTTATAACTCATTAACTGAACAATGTACAAAAGATTTGTACAACAAAAACTGAAAAATCTTAAAACTGATTCTTTCCATACAGCCACCATTCAGCATCTCTCTTGTAAGATCCATAAGATCCATAAGATTCACTGCCAGTACCCGATCCACCACCACCACTGCTGGATCGCCTTTTCTTTGAAGAATCCCTTCTATCATCTCTTCTACTACTTCCACCAGAACCACTACCTCTGCTCGCACTTCCCCCACTGGGTCTATTCTGATCATCTGGAGGCGGTTGAGGGCGGCAGCTACCAACTTCCCCCTTTTTGGCATCACCACCCCTATTGATATAATCAACAAGGAATCCAAGCTGGGTGGACAGGTTGAGATGATTTTCCTGTGCTTGTGCACGGAATTCTAGCAATTCACTGCGAACAGTAGCAAGTCGCTCATCCATTTCCTTTAACAATTCCATTTGATCTTTCACATCCTTTCAGGTGTCCGCTAAGTCTGTCGACAAGATGGCATTCTGAGCACGGACAGCTTTTAGTGCAAGCGACACATCTGTATCATTATGAGCCTCTTGACGAACCTTTTGAATCAGGCTTCGGAAAGCTTGATATTGCTGATAGAGAGTGTCAAGAAGTACTCTTTCAAGATGATTGATCTTAGACAAAACTTCGCCATGAGAATCACCCAACCTCCTCGAATCCTTAGTTTTATTTGCAATAATCCGAGAAACAGAGGCCCTGAGGTCGGCAAATGATTCTAAAATACTTGTGATGCTAGCAGTATGCAGAGAAGGCTGAACGACAAACTGCGGTAGAGACATCTGAGTGAAGGCAGAGGCAGTTCCAACAGCAGGTGTGTCAACAGAATCCTCATCCATGGGACTGCTGACATGAAAATCAATAAGGTCATGGCTGGTCGAACTGGAATCAGAATCTGAATGCTGATATTCAATCTAAGCAAAAACTGTATCGGTAGAAGTAAAAACTGGAACTAACTGGACAAATGAATTAAAAACAATAGCATCTCTCAAAACAGGTCTGATCGGAACGAGAGCTGAAAGAAAATTGCTGATATTAACAGAGACATCTGAGTGAAGGCAGAGGCAGTTCCAACAGCAGGTGTGTCAACAGAATCCTCATCCATGGGACTGCTGACATGAAAATCAATAAGGTCATGGCTGGTCGAACTGGAATCAGAATCTGAATGCTGATATTCAATCTAAGCAAAAACTGTATCGGTAGAAGTAAAAACTGGAACTAACTGGACAAATGAATTAAAAACAATAGCATCTCTCAAAACAGGTCTGATCGGAACGAGAGCTGAAAGAAAATTGCTGATATTAACTGTTTGAGAACCCCCGAATAAACTGTATCTGACAAAAGTTTTACATATTTGGGACCAACCCCAAGTGGTGACAGTCGGCCTTCGAAAACCAAAATCTTGAGTTGGTTCAACAACAGGTAGAGCTCTGCAAATATTGAGAGAACCTACTGGCAGAAGTGTTCCAGAAACAAAGAATTCTGCAGCTTCTAGACAGACATCTGCCCATCTCTTTTTGAGCAGCTTAAAGAATTCACTAACAGTGGGAAGAGTATCTACATAAGAAAATTGCGGCAAAACGTCATTACAAACAACTTGCCTGGGTAACGGCTTCCAGTAGTCAGCACATGGCTCAATCACCCAAGATTCATTAACACGGATCATTGTCCTTATCCAGCAAGAAGATTTTATGTTTGGTTTTGATCGAGCGATGACAGCGCCACGATCACGACTCTTTCCTTCAAAAATTTTTAGAGCAACACGTCTTCTCCCACCTAAGACCGTGTGCCTGTATCTGCGCCTTCAGCTCTTCTAACACAAACAAATGAAGATCCGACAGTTTTCCAAAACTTGGAGATCTATAGCCGAAGAAGTTGTACCAGAGACAAAATTTGATTAACGAGTCTCCATAAACTTCTTAAGAAGCAACTCTCTGTACATGATAAGAATATATGTGTGCCTTTGAAGTTCGACCTTGGTTGAGTCAGTTTCAGCCCAAGTCAAACTAGTTCCCTTGACATAGATCTCTTCCAACTTCAAGGCAGCCAAATTCTTAAAACTGAAAGAATGGAAAAATCTATCTACTTCATCGATGACCTGTTCTCGCAACTGTACAAGTAAATCGATATCTGCACAAATTAAGGCAAAAATTTCTTTGGTCGGGTTCCCTTTTATTGGATCCTTTTCGTGAAGGGGCGCCTTCCCCTTCTCAGCAGTAGAAATCTTAGGAAGACTGCCCTTGTACCAGTCCCCTTCATTGACATCCCTGAATTGAATACTCTTGCCCAACTGAATTTTCGTTACTTCCCCAGTAGTGGAGGGCAAAGAGCAACCACCTGGAATCGTCAATAAAATTTCCTCAAGAGTCATTGCCTCATCAGCAGAGATCTTCTCGTTAGCAGTTTGTTCAACAGCTGCTATCTCCGTTCCTTCCGATGACTCTGTTTCCTCGATAGGTTCCTCCACAAAATAAGCATCCGGACCAGTTCCCATCTTTTCACCAACATCTGTTTCCAGTTCTTCCCCCATTTCAAACTGTTCGGTATCCGCAAGAATCTGCTCAATTATCTGATCAACCGTGTCAACTGATATCTCTATCTCTCTCTCGACAACAGTCTCCTCTACAACTCCCCGCTCAGCTGGTACAGCTGAAATTGGCTCAATGGTTTGGAGAGGCACCACTTCATGGAAGATAGTCACAAACTCCAGATTGTCTTTAGAAGGAGCTTCCTTTCCTTTCAATGTCCGCTTTTTCTTTTTAACAACTGGGATATCAGCTTCAGTAGCTGGTCGCTTTTTCGACACAGCCTTTTCAGCAACTACCACTGCTGGCTCATCATCAGTAGGGTCAGATTTCTTCTTGTGCACAGACTTCTTCTTGACACTAGCTACCTTAACCACTCCCGACTCATCCGATTTGCCACGAGCAACAATAGTCTCGTTCGTGGCAACATAGGTTTGTACTGTCTTTGCAGAAAGAATTTTGAGAGGAGGGAAAGTCGTTGCATCTCCCAATGTCACAACAGGGTCACTCTTAAGCAATACACAGATTTGGGCCGCAAAACCCTTGGATCTCTTTACGGTTTTGTCCACCATCTCCTTCAACACTCCAAACAAAATCTTGCTCCAGTTCACCTTAATTCTGAAGTGGATAGCAGTCATCATTAGAAACCTCTCATGTGTCACAGCATCAAAAGAACAGGCCTTTACGGTTATTGACTTTGCCAAGATATCATTCAGAAGACGGAACTCATACTTCAAAAGACGCTTCTTGCAGGAGGTAGAGACAGGTTCACCTGATTTTGAAAAGATGCTCCGAGCATCGTACACAAGATCCTTAGGAACCTGAAATATATCTACCAACCCCTCTGTGGGCAATCCAAACACTCCCGCAAACCTATTCTCAGTAATATCAATGTATTTCCTAGAGACAACACTGGTGATGTCGTTATCCTGCACCAGAGCCGTATCAAAGAACTGTTCCAGTTCCTGCTCATATAAAACAGATGGACATCCCAGAAATCCCCTAAGCCTGGTAGATTCATGAGCCTTGAACATATTAACCATTTCAGCGTTATCTGCGATGCCCAACACAGAATCGAAGTTCACTTGTAGTGCGGTTGAGGTGAACGAATATGCCAATTCAGTAGATTTGTTGAGAGTACGCTTGAAAGATATCTGTAGAAGGAACACACAGAAAGCAAGAACACAGAAATGCTGGAGAATAGATATAGGCAAGGTAAGTGTTAGAGTAAAAGGAAACACCGTAAATATAAACAAGAACGCAAAAAGATACTAGAGAGAGAAAATGTGGATGTGACGTTTCGTATGATGACAACCACGTGTCCATCATCCAATGGCGCAAATAAGATTTTGAAAATATTGTGAAATGATTTTGAAGAGATTTTGTTGAGAGTACGCTTGAAAGATATCTGTAGAAGGAACACACAGAAAGCAAGAACACAGAAATGCTGGAGAATAGATATAGGCAAGGTAAGTGTTAGAGTAAAAGGAAACACCGTAAATATAAACAAGAACGCAAAAAGATACTAGAGAGAGAAAATGTGGATGTGACGTTTCGTATGATGACAACCACGTGTCCATCATCCAATGGCGCAAATAAGATTTTGAAAATATTGTGAAATGATTTTGAAGAGATTTTAACAATATCGCGAAATAATTTTAAAAGGATTTTTAAAAGGATTTTGAATTTTAACCGCGAGGGTGAAAAGGTAAAAGATAACTGGCGCCAAGTGGTTAACACGTCACAACCTTAGGATCTGTTTAATGTATCAGCAAGGATATTACAAGATCTGATCATGGATAAGCATCAACTGTGTATACATGACATGTGAGTGTATCCAGATCTCACATATTCAGTTGACTCAGCACTTATTAATTCAGATCTCTCGTTCTCCCTAAAGTTGAGACCTCCCAAGTCTGATATTTTATCAAATCTAAATTCCACGATGTTCCCCCTGAACAGTAGACTCAGATTTGACAAAACCAGAAGCTGTTCAACCTGCAAATTGTTAGCGCAAAGACAATCAAGGCAGTTCTAAGAGACCCAATATATTTCTAAAATAAGAAAACTTAGCGTCTGGCAGGGGATTTGTGAAGATGTCAGCTACTGCTGTTCAGTCGACACATACTCCAGCTTGACGTCCTTCTTGAGTACATGGTCTCTTATAAAATGATGCCTGATGTCTATATGCTTCGTTCTTGAATACAGTACATTATTTTGAGTGATAGCAATGGAGCTGATGTTGTCACAGAGAATAGGCGCAATGAAATAGTCCTTAAGCTGGTGTTGTATCCATAAGTGTTGGCGATAATGGCGGATCCGGATCCCGTTTCCCGGGGGTGCAGCGGAAGTTTAAAAGTTTTGCCTCGAGAAACGTTCAATACATCAAAACAATTCTAAAATCCATGCATAGGATGTTTGAATCGTTACCTTGCTGGCGTCTAGGCGCCTAGCTCCGACCAATTTCACAAGGAAACCTGGCACTTCAAAACGGTAGGCGGCGGTAGATCGTCTAATCAGGTCCACGACCGGAATTACGATTCCTTTGTCAGTCTGCACTAGAAGATCTTACAAATTCACCACGGATGGAATCTCCTCAACAAGTTGATCGTAACAAGTCCGATCACGGCAAGCGGGGCAGCGGAAGTTTAAAAGTTTTGCCTCGAGAAACGTTCAATACATCAAAACAATTCTAAAATCCATGCATAGGATGTTTGAATCGTTACCTTGCTGGCGTCTAGGCGCCTAGCTCCGACCAATTTCACAAGGAAACTGGCACTTCAAAAGGTAGGCGGCGGTAGATCGTCTAATCAGGTCCACGACCGGAATTACGATTCCTTTGTCAGTCTGCACTAGAAGATCTTACAAATTCACCACGGATGGAATCTCCTCAACAAGTTGATCGTAACAAGTCCGATCACGGCAAGCGGCGGCGGGCGGCGCGGCGCGGCGGCGCAAGGGCGGCGGCCGTGAGGTGTTGTGGAGAGGGAGGGGGCGGCGGCCAACTTGGAGGCTAGGGTTTGTGTGTTGAGTTAAGTGTTGTGATTAATGCCCTAAGTCTTTAATTAATAGACTTGTAATGGGCATGTACCAGCCCATTGGACTTGGGTCAAGCCCAGGTCCATATGAACATCCGGTTCAATTAAATCACTACGGTTTCATCATAACTTCGATCGACAATCAGATCGGACTGATCGAATCGGTTTCCAAAACTGAATATTATGATGCGAAAAACAATTTTTCAGATCGCCTAGACCAAAATTACAATTTAGCCCCTCAACTTTTGGGAAATCGCAATTTGACCCCTGTCGACTTTTAGGAAGTCGCACTTCCTAAAATCCTCCTCCTATGCTCAACACGTTGAGCTCAGTTTCCGTGTGGGAATCATGAATCCAGTACTTGTGTGACCCTCAATTGTTCAGGGATACAGCTAGCCGTGGGCCCACAACCATTGTGACACCGAAATCACAATTTCGGACTTGCCCATCGGATCATGGTAAAGCGCCTAGCAACATCGCCCCATGATCCCCTATGTATCACTGATAGTACCTGCAAGAACCAGTTGGTCGTGGTTAGCGTACAGTACGGTCCTTTCAACACATATATCCCGACCAAATCAACGACCATTGGTAAATCGAGAGTCGCTAGAGATCCGATAGCTATGCATACATCTTGGAGATCAAATAGTGACATCGCGAGTGTTACTAGGTAAACCCATTTACCTAAAACACATCCAGTACTCTGGCCAGAGATTTATCACACTATTGTCTCCTCAGATAACATAGAATATCCACGCATGAAAGCGAGCGGTGAATCCTCGACAACGAAGCATCGACTCCTACATGCATCGGAACCTCACCCAATCCCGCCACCTAATGACCCCAACTGAGTCGGCAAACGGGTCAAAGTGAGGCACCTATCACGTAGAGTCTCAATGACGTTTAGAGTAGTGAGGACTAATCAGTACAACCAAGACCTCGGACTTATCCACTCGACAAATGGTAACCACTTGGAAAGTACGAACGAGGGTAGTTCGATAGATCACCAGGTCACTATCCATCTGCATGCTCAGAACATCACAATGTTCCCGACCAATGAAACATGGTACTTCACATCGCAAATGCTAGTCTCAAGCTCGGGCGGCCTTATCCTCATTTTGACGGCCCAATCGACTAGGAACGAGTTCAGAATACACAGTGACTATTAGATGTGTTTCATGATAGCCATCATATCCACCATCACATCTAACTTACACTATAGTGCATCCTAGGTCTTTATCCAACACAATTGTTAACATTATAACATAATGAAAATAAAGAATGCCATAAAAGAAATGCAAATTTCATAAATAAATATCTTTATACAAAGAGTCTATAAAACCCACACGTCACAAGTTGGCTAGTTGGGCATCTACTCTAACACTGACTTCCTCGCGCAAAAGCTCACAACTATTCACGCCCGCTAACAGATCCCTCTATCTAGCGCCACTTCTGAAAAAACAATACGACGTTGCATCACCTCCAGCAACGCAACATCTGACCAGCACTCAAAACGACAGCGTTTTGCTCCCTGCTTGCAACAAATCATGCAAACACACAAGGTCACATCTGAGCATCCAGATTTCACCCAACATCTGAAAACCCGATACTCAAAAACTTAGTTAGCTAATCCCAAACCAAAATCTGATTTAGCTAATAAATCGTACTTAGCAAATTCTATTCCTCACATTCTCCCCATCTTAAGAGATTTCATCCTCGAAATCAAAGGCAAACACATGGCAGAAAGAATCAAAAAAACACTAGAATTCACCAGCACAACTCCACTGTCAAAACTCAAACAGATGAGGCCACTCCTGTCTCATCTTCTCTTCAACCTCCCAGGTTGCTTCTTCACGATCATGCTTGCTCCATTGGACCATCACCAACGGAATAACCTTATTACTCAGCTGTTTATCCTTCCTATCCAGAATCTGCACTGGATATTCAACATAGCTCAAGGTAGAATCCAGCTCTACTTCATCAGTCCTCAACACATGGGACGGATCTGGCTCATATTTCCTCAACATTGACACATGAAACACATCATGCATCGCTGCTAACTCATCAGGCAGTTTCAATCTATAAGCCAACTGTCCAATCCTCTCAACAATCTCAAAAGGACCAACGAATCTAGGAGCCAATTTACCCTTCAATCTGAATCTCATCACACTCTTGAAAGGAGAAACTTTGAGAAACATTTGATCACCAACTTCGAATTCTAGAGGTCGGCGTCTCTTATTAGCATAGCTAGCATGACGATCTTGAGCAGCTTTCATCCTACTCCGAATCAACTCAATCTGATCTTTTATGTGCTGCACAAACTCAGGAGTAGACAACTGCTTCTCACCAATCTCTTCCCAGCAGATCGGTGATCTACACTTACGACCATACAGCGCTTTGAAAGGGGCCATCCCAATAGTCACTTGGTAGTTGTTTTTATAAGAAAACTCAACTAAGGACAAGGAATCCTGCCAGCCACCACTGAAATCCAAAACCACTGCTCGCAGCATATCTTATAAAATCTGAATGGTCCTCTCAGATTGACCATCTGTCTGTGGGTGATAGGCTGTACTCATAGCCAATCTCGAACTCTTCGATGTCTGCAAGCTCTTCCAGAATCGGAAAGTGAACCTTGGATCTCTATCAGACACTATTGAAACCGGCACTCCATGCAATCTCACTACATGGTCAATGTACAGTCGTGCCATCTTCTTCATCGAACACCTCACATCATAGTGAATGAAATGGGATGACTTCGAAAGTCTATCAATCACAACCCAAACAGCATCACATCCCCTACTCGATCGAGGCAAATGCGTCACAAAATCCATGGCAATGTGCTCCCAATTCCACTGAGGCACTTCTAAACTCTGTAGCAATCCACCAGGTCTCATCCTCTCGGCCTTGACCTGTTGACAATTTAAACAACGAGGTACAAATCCAGAGATGTCATTCCTCATGCCTTCCCACCAATAGTGAGACTTCAAAGCATGATACATCTTTCTCTCGGCCGGATGCACACTATATCGACTACAATGAGCTTCATTCAAGATGGCTTCCTTCAAATCAATCAAATTCGGAACCACCCATCTACCTCGAAATCTCAAGCACCCATCAGAAGTAACAGAGAAATCCTCAGACTGACCATTCTGAGCCTTAATCTTCAATTCATGCACATACGGATCAGTCCTCTGCGCTACTCTAATGTCTACTACAATCTGTGGCTCAACTTGAAAAGAAGAAACCACAAAGTACTGATCACTCGGCTGAAAACGCCACCCAGAAGTCCCCAAATCCTCATGGAATTTGGATATACTCATCGACGTCAACATCGCAGGTTGGGCTTTCCTACTCAAAGCATCGACCACTAAATTCATCTGCCCAGGCTGATACTGAATCTCGCACTCAAAATCCTTTAGCAACTCCATCCAGCGGCGCCTCATATTAAAGTCCGACTGCGTGAAGATATACTTTAAACTCTTGTGCTCGGTGTACACCACAAACTGTTCTCCGTACAAATAGTGACGCCAAATCTTCAAGGCAAACACAATCGCAGCCAACTCTAAATCATGAACGGGGTATCTCGTCTCATGAGACTTAAACTGTCGAGACGCATACGCGATCATGTACCTGTTCTGCATCAAAACACACCCTAAATCACTCAGAGAAGCATCGGAGCACATCACAAAACCTCCAGAACCCGAAGGCAAAGCCAAAATAGGAGCAGTAGTCAACTTCTCCTTAAGCAACTGGAAACTCGACTCACACTCATCAGTCCAAACGAACTTCCTATCCTTCTGGGTCAACTGAGTCATCGGCCTAGCTATCAAAGAGAACTTCTCAATGAAGCGCCTATAATAGCCAGCCAAACCCAAGAAATTACGGATCTCAGAAACATTCCTAGGTCGCTCCCAGTTAAGAACTGCTTCAACCTTACTCGGATCGATGGAAATTCCTTGCGCTGAAATTACATGACCTAAAAAGACAACTCTATCCAGCCAAATTCCCACTTGTTGAACTTCGCATACAGCTGTGAGTCTCTCAGTTTCTGCAAAACAAATCTCAAGTGCTCTTTATGCTCTCTGAAGTTCTTCGAATACACCAGAATGTCATCTATGAAGACAATCACAAAACGATCGATATACTCACTGAAGACGCGCTTCATCAAATCCATGAAGACAGCAGGTTTCAGGCCCCATGCTAATTACTCAATATAATAGCACAATTAAGCACATAATCACGGAAGCGCAAAAATCGGGCTTAAAAATTTTCGAAATACTTTAGGCCTGAACTTAAAATCATACATTCAAAATATTCATAATCAAAATATGAGTTGCCTCAAACTCAAACAAATCAGATAACAACAATAAATCTCAAATCAAATACAGATCCCCAATACATAGTAACACGGGGCATCCCCCGGTTCAATACATAAATATATAACTGGGACTCAAGGGAACGGGGATCGACCAGCTGAACCTCCACTCTGTCCAGCTTGGTTATCTGAAGATCCTGCAAATGGGTAACGCAGACCCAAACAACACAAAGCAAGAAAACAAATACGAGGTCAAGCCTCAGTACTAAGAGCTAATCAAAACAGCTAATCATGCAACATGCTATAATCAATGCTATGAAATGCATGAGGGCTACCAAAGATCGGATAGCTAGACCAGTGTATCAACTGGAAATCATAACAATCAAGCCTCTATACCACGCACAGCAAGTCAGCCGGTGGAAATCATCGGTCCGTGATCTTCAGGACCCGTCAGCCCATCACAGCTCGGTGGTCTTCAGACACGACAAGTCAGTCGGTCACCACTCCGATGATAGCGTTGGACTTTTCAGGCACGACGAGTCAGTCGGCCAGTCACAACGTGGCTCTCAATCAGGTCGTCAATCAATCTGTCAGGCTCAATATGTATGCATGAATGCCAATCAATAATCAATGTCAATGCATACCATTCAATACGTGCAAACAGAATGAAATATTCAATCAATTCAACGAACTGCTCCACGTAAATTCATATAATCAGGCCAACAGATTTCATAGCAAGAATTACAGCCATGTTCACGCTTCAAGCTATTAAGGTCTGCTCAATTCGTACCTCAATCCTCAAAATTCTACCTCACAGATTCCTCAAATGCACGACAGGACTTCCTGAAAGCTGGAATCTGTTTCAAAGCCTCAAAAATCAGCTTAACTCAAGCATAAATCAGAACCTGAACACTCTAATACCTACGGCCAGAACTATACTCAAGTTCTAAACAATTCTACGCAGGTATTAGCTACTAGAAAAAGCTCAATTCAACGAGAAATGCTCACCCCGAAGCTTAAACCAGCAGGAGAACACACGAAACAGACTTCTCCAAAAAGCTTCGAACACCAGTAGCTACACGCTTCCACTCCAAACTAATTCAGGGTTCCAACTAGGTAGCAATTGAGAGAGCAACTCACAAGGAATCCAGCGCCACCAAAATCACTCAAATCATCGGCGGAGAACGGCGGCAATCGACGAAAATAGGTCACGGTGAACAGTAGCTAATCGAGGGTTTGGGAAAGGAGATAAGAAATATCGGGTTCGAAATATTTCTAAGTGTCGATCAACACTTCTATATATATCTATAAATCCACCTGCTGCTGCTCCTCTAATTCAGTCGTTGAGAAATGCTACAGTAGAAATCTTATAACAGTAACCAGCTTTTTCTCTCAACAAAACCAGTCGCAACAACCAGTCGTTGCATTCTCAAAAGATATCAAAACGACACCGTTCCAACTAACTCAAACGACGTCGCAAAGCTTACGTCACCTATCTGCTAACAGCTGGGTAAACACACAAGCGACTGGATCACGCGAAACCAAATCAAAACGACGACGCATCAACTAATCCAAATGACGCCGTAATGGTTACGTAAGCATTGCTTGCCAACAGCTGGTCACCCAGTCGCAATACTCAAAACGCAGCATTTTCAACTTATTCAAAATGACGTCGCTTCTCATCATTCTCGTATTTGCCCGCCTGCTGCCAGCAACCATTCTAAGCGCAACTACTGCCAGCAGATAACAACGCGTCACGCCTACGTCATCTCTACTGATTCAAAATCTACCAAACGAGAGCTACAGTACCGTTAACCCACGTTGAATTTCTAAATTCGCTACGACTGGTGTCTAAACAATAGCGCAACATCTGAATTACAATGGGGAATCAGATTTCATGCGCAAAACCTTCAAAATTCATGCGATAAATTCCAAATCAATTCGATTAATCACAAACCAAAAGTCTGATTCCTCACATTCTCCCCACCTTAAAAGATTTCGTCCTTGAAATCAAGGCAAACTCAGGGAAAATCAATCAAACAATCAGAATACGAAATAGAAATTCTTCTAATTCAAACCCAAGAGTTCAAAATAACTGGGCAATCAACAACCGACAACTAAGGAAGAACATAACCATAAACCAAAATCTAATACAATATCTACTCAAACAGATGCGGCCACTCGCGCTGCATCTTCTCTTCTGGTTCCCAAGTTGCTTCTTCTCTACCATGCTTGCTCCATTGGACCATCACCAACGGAACTACTTTGTTCCTCAGCTGCTTCTCCTTCCTATCCAAAATCTGAACTGGATATTCAACATAACTCAAGGCAGAATCCAGCTCTACTTCGTCGGTTCTCAACACATGGGACGGATCTGGCTCATATTTCCTCAACATTGACACATGAAAAACGTCATGCATCGCTGCTAACTCATCAGGCAGTCTCAATCGATAAGCAAATTGTCCAATTCGTTCAATAATCTCAAAGGGACCAACGAATATAGGAGCTAATTTGCCTTTAAATCTGAAGCGCATCACGCTCTTGAAAAGAGAAACTTTGAGAAATACCCGATCACCAACCTCAAATTCTAACGGTCGACGTCTACGGTTAGCATAGCTGGTAAATCTATCTTTTGCAGCCTTCATTCTACTCCGAATCAAATCAATCTGATCTTTCATGCGCTGCACAAACTCAGGGGTAGAAAGTTGCTTCTCACCAACTTCTTCCCAACAAATCCGAGATCTGCATTTACGACCATACAACGCCTCAAATGGAGCCATTCCAATAGTCACTTGGTAGCTGTTGTTATACAAAAACTCAACCAACGACAAAGAATCCTGCCAGCCACCACTGGAATCCATCACTACTGCACGCAGCATATCCTCTAAAGTCTGAATAGTCCGCTCAGACTGACCATCTGTCTGTGGGTGATAGGCTGTACTCATAGCCAATCTCAAACCCATCGCTGTCGAGAAGTGAATCTTGGATCTCTATCAGACACTATCGAAACAGGCACTCCATGAAATCTAACCACATGGTCGACATACAACTTCGCCATTTTCTTCATAGAACACCTCACATCATATGGAATGAAATGGGCCGATTTCGAAAGTCTATCAATCACCACCCAAATCGCATCACATCCCCTACTCGATCGAGGTAAATGAGTCACAAAATCCATGGCGATGTGCTCCCAATTCCATTGGGGCAACTCTAAACTCTGTAACAATCCACCAGGTCTCATTCTCACAGCCTTGATCTGTTGGCAATTCAAACATTTAGCAACAAAACCAGAGATGTCGCTCTTCATACCTTCCCACCAGTAGTGAGACTTCAAGGAATGGTATATCTTTCTCTTGCCCGGATGCACACTGTACTGACTACAATGCGCTTCATTCCATTGGGGCAACTCTAAACTCTGTAACAATCCACCAGGTCTCATTCTCACAGCCTTGATCTGTTGGCAATTCAAACATTTAGCAACAAAACCAGAGATGTCGCTCTTCATACCTTCCCACCAGTAGTGAGACTTCAAGGAATGGTATATCTTTCTCTTGCCCGGATGCACACTGTACTGACTACAATGCGCTTCATTCATGATGACCTCTTTCAAACGATCAAGTTCGGAACCACCAATCTTCCTCAAATCTCAGACACCCATCCGAAGAAAAGGAGAAATCATCAGACTGATCACTATGGGCTTTAATCTTCAACTCATGAACATATGGATCAGTCCTCTGCGCCTCCCTGATGTCACTCACAATCTGCGGTTCTACTTGAATCGAAGAAACCATAAAGTACTGATCACCCGGCTGGAAACGCCAACCAGAAGTACTCAACTGCTCATAGACTTTAGAGACACACAAAGACGAAAGCATCGCAGGCTGGGTCTTCCTACTCAAAGCATCTGCTAATGAGTTCATCCGCCCAGGCTGATACTGAATCTCACAGTTAAAGTCCTTGAGCAATTCCATCCATCGACGCTGCCTCATATTCAAATCTGACTGCGCGAAGATATATTTCAGACTCTTGTGGTCGGTGTACACCAAAAGTTCTTCACCATACAGATAATGTCGCCAAATCTTCAAGGCAAACACTATCGCAGCCAACTCCAAATCATGAATAGGGTACCTCGTCTTGTGAGGCTTCAACTGTCGAGACGCATAGGCTATCACGTACCCTTTCTGCATCAAAACGCATCCCAAACCGCTGAGAGAAGCATCGGAGCACACCACAAATCCTCCGGATCCAGACGGTAGAGCCAAAACATGAGCAGTAGTCAACTTCTCCTTCAAAGTGAAAACTATACTCGCACTCATCAGTCCACACAAATCTCTTATCCTTCTGAGTCAACTGAGTCAAAGGCCTGGCTATCGAAGAAAACTTCTCTATAAAACGCCTGTAATAGCCAGCTAATCCCAAGAAACTGCGGATCTCTGAAACGTTCATAGGTCTCTCCCAGTTAAGAACTGCTTCGACCTTACTCGGATCCACCGAAATCCCTTGCGCCGAAATCACATGACCCAAAAAGATAATCCGATCTAGCCAAAATTCACACTTGCTGAACTTGGCGTACACAATTGCGAATCTCTCAATCTCTGCAACACCAGTCTCAGATGCTCCTTATGCTCTCTCAAACTCCTCGAGTACACCAGGATGTCATCTATGAAAACAATCACGAATCTATCAATATACTCGCTGAAGACGCGATTCATCAAATCCATGAAAACAGCTGGGGCATTAGTCAACCCAAACGGCATGACCAGAAACTCATAATGCCCATAACGAGTCCGAAAAGCTGTCTTCGCCACGTCAGCGTCTCTAATCCGCAACTGGTGATAACCAGAGCGCAAATCAATCTTCGAGTAAACGACTGATCCCTGCAATTGATCGAACAGGTCATCAATCCTCGGAAAAGGATACTTGTTCTTCATCGTCGCTTTATTCAGCTGTCGAAAGTCCACACACATCCTCATAGACCCATCCTTCTTCTTCAAAAAAAGAATCAGAGCTCCCCAAGGCGACATACTCGGTCTGATGAAGCCTTTCTCCAAGAGATCTCTCAACTGGTCCTTCAACTCTTTCAACTTTGCTGGCGCCAACCGGTAAGGAGCTCTAGAAATCGGGGCAATACCGGGCACCAACTCAATGCTGAAGTCGATCTCACGTCTTGGAGGGAATCTAGGAATCTCATCCGGGAATACGTCGGGAAACTCTCGAACGATCGGAATATCACTCAACTCCAATCGCGGATCTTGGGAACTGTCAAGCGCATAGATCATGAATCCCGCATTACCTAGCGATAGCAGGCTAAACATCTCCATGGCAGAAACTAGTGGAATCTTCGAGCGTGAATCAGCACCGTAGAACTCCCACTTCTCACCCGAGTCAGGGCGAAATCTCACCACACCATGAAAACAATCGACCGTAGCCTTATATCTAGACAACACAACATCCCCAAGATACAATCAAAATCTCTCATTCCCAAAACAATCAGATTGGACACCAAAACGTGCTCATCAAATCGAAGCACACAATCCAACACCACTTCACGGGACCATAGATTAACACCAGCAGAGGTAGACACGGAAACAACATCACACAATGGGGAAGAACTCAACCCATTCTCACAACAAACAACTCAGAAATAAAAGAGTGTGATGCACCAGTGTCAAATAAAACTCTCGCAGGATAATCGAAAACAGAGCATGTACCTACGATCATCATGCCAGGCGCCTCCTCAGCCTACTCTCTAGTCAACGCATTCGCATGAGCCTGCTGCGGAATCTGAAACGGAGGTCTCGTAGGTGCTCCAAATCTAGAAGGCTCACGGGGTTGGAATCCAGATCGCTGGGTAGAGCAGGAAACTGCGGTCTCTGAGATGAACCACCAGCTGATCCCTGCTGTGAAGGAATCGAAGACTGACCCCTCAACAGAGGACACACTCTAAGGAAGTGTCCTGGCTGTCCACAGTTACGGCAGGACCCCTGAACTCCACGACATTGCGAAGTCGGATGCCTTCCTCTGCACTGTCCACACAACATGCCACTAGAACCGCCGCCAGAACCACTACCAGAACCAGAACTCATAGAACCAGAGGAACTCGAATCCGCCTTCTTCTTAAACTGTTTCCCTCGAGGTCGAAATCTCTGGTGGTTCGACTACTGCTGCTGTTGCGACCCCTGAGGAGAATAGAAAGATTGCGACGCATCCTGAACAGGCTGATAGGTGGGTCCAGTAGTCGGCTGAATCGGAGCATCAACCTCCATCAAACTCTCATCAATATCCATTGCTCGGTTCACCACATAAATATAGGTCGCAGGTGAACCAGACAAAACCATCTGGTACAAATCAGGCCTCAAGCCTTTCAAAAACTTGTTCCTCTTCGTCCTCTCTTGGTTGGCAACGTGTGGCACATAGACCAAAAGCGCAGAAAACTGTCGGGCATACTCAGCCACTCACATGCTGCCCTGCCTCAGATTATCGAACTCCCGCTCCCGGCTGTTATAGAAGGACTCCGGGGTATACTCCTGTCGAAAGGCCTCACAGAAGCTCTCCCAAGTGATCACAGCCCCACTATCATGAAGGATACGGGAAGTACCCCTCCACCAGCGCTGTGCATTGTCTTTCAGCTGCAACACCGCCAGTTTCAGTCTCTTCTCAGGAGCGTACTCCAAAGTATCGAACAATTCCTCCATCTGAGCTAACCAAGCCTCAGCCATCGCACCACCCTCTGCTGCAGAGAACGTCGGAGGGTTCGTCCGCTGAAACCTATCTAAGACCAACTCCATCCCGCCTATATGTCTAGTAACATCCTCAACCTGATGAACATCATCATCACTACCTGCCCTAGATTCCTCCTCAGTACGTCTAGTCATCCTACCTCTTCCTCTTCTCGGCAGCATCTAAACAAGTCTAGAGGTAAGATCTCACAGCAGATAGATATATCACATAGACAGATAAAAGATCACATAAGTCACAGAGTCAATCAAAATCAAATCAAAACTCTGTGCATAGACTCGAGTGTGATCAAAGTAAATCGAGCTTATCCCAGTTTAAGCTCTGATATCAAAAATGTCAGGCCCCGTGCTAATTACTCAAGATAATAGCACAATTAAGCACATATCACGGAAGCGCAAAAATCGGGCTTAAAAATTTTCGAAATACTTTAGGCCTGAACTTAAAATCATACATTCAAAATATTCATAATCAAAATATGAGTTGCTTCAAACTCAAACAAATCAGATAACAACAATAAATCTCAAATCAAATACAGATCCCCTTAGTAACACGGGGCATCCCCCGGTTCAATACATAAATATATAACTGGGACTCAAGGGAACGGGGATCGACCAGCTGAACCTCCACTCTGTCCAGCTTGGTTACCTGAAGATCCTGAAAATTGGTAACGCAGACCCAAACAACACAAAGCAAGAAAACAAATATGAGGTCAAGCCTCAGTACGAAGAGCTAATCAAAACAGCTAATCATGAAACATGCTATAATCAATGCTATGAAATGCATGAGGGCTACCAACGATCGGATAACTAGACCAGTGTATCAACTGAAAATCATAACGATCGAGCCTCTATACCACGCACAGCAAGTCAGTCGGTGGAAATCATCGGTCCGTGATCTTCAGGACCCGTCAGCCCATCACAGCTCGGTGGTCTTCATACACGACAAGTCAGTCGGTCACCACTCCGATGATAGCGTTGGACTTTTCAGGCACGACGAGTCAGTCGGACAGTCACAACATGGCTCTCAATCAGGTCATCAATCAATTTGTCAGGCTCAATATGTATGCATGAATGCCAATCAATAATCAATGTCAATGCATACCATTCAATACGTGCAAACAGAATGAAATATTCAATCAATTCAACGAACTGCTCCACGTAAATTCATATAATCAGGCCAACAGATTTCATAGCAAGAATTACAGCCATGTTCACGCTTCAAGCTATTAAGGTCTGCTCAATTCGTACCTCAATCCTCAAAATTCTACCTCACAGATTCCTCAAATGCACGATAGGACTTCCTGGAAGCTGGAATCTGTTTCAAAGCCTCAAAAATCAGATTAACTCAAGCATAAATCAGAACCTGAACACTCTAATACCTACGGTTAGAACTATACTCAAGTTCTAAACAATTCTACGTAGGTATTAGCTACTAGAAAAAGCTCAATTCAACGAGAAATGCTCACCCTGAAGCTTAAACCAGCAGGAGAACACACGAAACAGACTTCTCCAAAAAGCTTCAAACACCAGTAGCTACACGCTTCCACTCCAACGCTAATTCAGGGTTCCAACTAGGTAGCAATTGAGAGAGCAACTCACAAGGAAAATCCAGCGCCGCCAAAATCACTCAAATCATCGGCGGAGAACGACGGAAATCGATGGAAATAGGTCACGGTGAACAGTAGCTAATCGAGGGTTTGGGAAAGAAGATAAGAAATATCGGGTTCGAAATATTTCTAAGTGTCGATCAACACTTATATATATATATATCTCTAAATCCACCAGCTGCTGCTCCTCTAATTCAGTCGTTGAGAAATGCTACAGTAGAAATCTTATAACAGTAACCAGCTTTTGCTCTCAACAAAACCAGTCGCAACAACCAGTCGTTGCATTCTCAAAAGAACATCAAAACGACACCGTTCCAACTAACTCAATCGACGTCGCAAAGCTTACGTCACCCTATCTGCTAACAACTGGGCAAACACACCAGCGACTGGATCATGCGAAACCAAATCAAAACGACGATGCATCAACTAATCCAAATGACGCCGTAATGGTTACGTAAGCATTGCTTGCCAACAGCTTGTCACCCAGTCGCAATACTCAAAACACAGCGTTTTCAACTTATTCAAAACGACGTCGCTTCTCATCATTCTCGTATTTGCATGCCTGCTGCCAGCAGCAACCATTCTAAGCGCAACTACTGACAGAAGATAACAACACGCCTACGTCATCTCTACTGATTCAAAATCTACCAGACGAGAGCTACAGTACCGTTGACCCGCGTTGACTTTCTAAATTCGCTACGACTGGTGTCTAAACAATAGCGCAACGTCTGAATTACAATGGGGAATCAGATTTCATGCGCAAAACCTTCAAAATTCATGCGATAAATTCCAAATCAATTCGATTAATCACAAACCAAAAGTACGATTCCTCACAGCAGGAGCATTCGTCAATCTAAAAGGCATCACCAAAACTCATAATGCCCATATCTCGTCCTGAAAGCCGTCTTCGCCACATCAGCGTCTCTGATCCGCAACTGATGATAACCAGACCGCAGATCAATCTTAGAGTATACTGCAGATCGCTGCAACTGGTCAAACAAGTCATCAATCCTCGGCAACGGATACTTTTTCTTAATCGTCGCTTTGTTCAACTGCCGAAAATCCACACACATCCTCATAGATCCATCCTTCTTTTTCACAAAAAGAATCGGAGCTCCCCAGGGAGACATACTCGATCAAATGAATCCATTCTCTAACAGATCACGCAACTGCTCTTTGAGTTCCTTCAACTCAGCTGGCGCCAATCGATATGGAGCTCTAGAAATCGGGGCTGTTCCTGGCACCAACTCTATACTGAAACCAATCTCTCGTCTAGGAGGGAATCCAGGAATCTCTCCGGAAACACGTCAGGAAACTCTCGAGCAATCAGAACACTCAACTCTACTCGCGATACTTGGGAAACATCCAAGGCATAGATCATAAACCCTGAATTCTCTAGCGACAACAAACTAAACATCTCCATGGCAGACACAAAAGGAATCTTAGGTCGCGAATCAGCACCATAGAAATCCCATTTCTCTCCAAATTCAGGCCTAAATCTCACTACACCATGGAAACAATCCACTGTCGCTCTGTAACTGGACAATACGTCCATTCCCAAGATACAATCAAAATCTCTAATTCCCAAAACAATCAGATTGGTCACTAGCACATGCTCATCAAACCTAAGAACACAATCCAACACCACCTCACGGGACAACAATCTCACGCCAGCAGGGGTAGATACAGAGACAACATCACACAGTGGGGAAGAACTCAACCCAAACTCATACAAAAACAACTCAGAAATAAAGGAGTGTGATGCTCCTGTATCAAACAAAACTCGTGCAGGAAAATCAAAGATAGCACAAGTACCTGCAATAATCCTCTCAGGAATCTCAGCGGCTTGCTCACTCGTCAAGGCGTTCACCTGAGCCTGCTGCGGTCCCGGAAACTGAGGTCTCGAAGGTCCACCAAACCTAGACGATTCACGGGGTTGGAAACCTGATCGCTGGGTCTGACCAAAAGGTAACTGTCTCTGCTGCGAAGAACCACAAGTAGAACCTTGCTGCGACTAATTCATTGACTGTCCTCCAGTCGGACACACTCGAGAAAAATGTCCAGTCTGCCCACAGTTATGGCAAAGGCCCTGAACTCCACGACACTCTGAAGTCATATGACGACCTCCACACTATCCAAAAGTCACTCCTCCTCCGGAGCCACTGCCACCAGAACTCACTGAACCAGAAGAACTCGAGTTTGAACGCTTCTTAAACTGTTTCCCTTGGGGCTTGAACCTCTGACGATTCGACTGTTGCGGCACTTGAGGAGATTGGAAAGAAGGCATCACTTCCGGTACAGGTTGGAAACTACGTACAGCTATCGGCTGAACCTGATTCTGCACCTTCATTACACTCTCCTCAATATCCACTGCTCTATCCACCGCCTCAGCATACGTCGCAGGGGAACTGGCTAACACCATCCGGAACAACTCGGGCCTCAACACTCTCAAAAACTTGTTCCTCTTCGTCCTCTCCTGGTTAGCAACATGGGGAACATACGACAACAGCAAAGAAAACTATCTGGCATACTCGGCCACCCTCAAGTTCCCTTGCTTCAGATTGTCGAACTCCCTCTCACGGTTGTTGTAGAAAGACTCAGGGGTATACTCCTGTCGAAAAGCTGCACAGAAGCTCTTCCAAGAAATCACAACTCCAGTCTCTCTCATGACACGAGAAGTACCCTTCCACCAGCGTTGCGCATGCTCTCTCAACTGCAACACTGCTAACTTCAGTCTCCGCTCTTGCGAGTACTCCACAGCGTCAAAAATCTCTTCCATGTGCTCAAGCCAGCCTTCAGCCAACAGACCAGCCTCAACACCAGTAAACGTCGGGGGATTCATCCTCTGGAACCTAGCCAACACTAGCTCCATTTCTCCAATCTGTCGAGTAACATCATCCACCTCTACCTCAGCCTGTCTACGTTGGCGACGCAAAGGGATACCCTACTGCTCAACATCCTCATCACTGCCCGGGGATCTAGACTCCCCATCTATCTGCCTAGCAATCCTACTCCTACCTCTCCT
The DNA here is from genome assembly GCA_001598015.1 of Dorcoceras hygrometricum. Taxonomy (NCBI): domain Eukaryota; kingdom Viridiplantae; phylum Streptophyta; class Magnoliopsida; order Lamiales; family Gesneriaceae; genus Dorcoceras; species Dorcoceras hygrometricum. The sequence goes on from KV009946.1 coordinate 551,512, forward strand.
CGACGGCATCTACCAAAACTCAGAAGTAAGAAAACAAGCAGATAAATCACAGAGGCAGATAATCAAATCACACAATCACAGAGTCAGTCAAAATCAAAACTCAAACTCTATGCCTAGACTCAAGTGTGATAAAAAAAAGGAAACAAGCTTATCCCAGTTTAAGCTCTGATACCAAAAATGTCAGGCCACGTGCGCTAATACAACAATCAATCACTAATATGCGGAAGCATCATAAAAAATATGGGCTAAAAATTTTTGAATAAAGGCCTGATCCAATATCATTTCAAAATACATCATACTCAAAATAGAGTTTGGTTCAAAACTCAAACAACAACAACAACACACGATCCCCAACATAAATAGAGGCATAGGACATCCCCTGGCTCAATATAAATATCAATACAATTGGGACTCAAATCAAAAAGGGGATCGACCAGCTGAAGCTTCACTCTGTCTAGCAAACAACAACAACAACACACGATCCCCAACATAAATAGAGGCATAGGACATCCCCTGGCTCAATATAAATATCAATACAATTGGGACTCAAATCAAAAAGGGGATCGACCAGCTGAAGCTTCACTCTGTCTAGCTTGGTTACCTTAAGAACCTGCCAAGGCCAACACAAACCAAGGCAGCCCAAAACAGGGAAAACAAACGAGGTCAAACCTCAGTACGAAGAGCACAATAAAAGCATAAATCATATCAGACAATGCAATAAATCTATCGTGCAATGCATGTAAGGGCTACCAAGAATAATCGGTAGGCAAACAGAATAGCACAAAGACTCGGCTGTGAAAATCTCATCAATCATCATCATCTTGTGATCTTCAGGTACGACAACTCAGTCGACCATCACAAGGCAGTGTGGTATTCAGGCACAAAGACTCAGCTGGCCACCACATCAAAATCAACGTTGGACCTTTCAGGCGCGACGACTCAGCCGGCCGATCACAACGTCTCAAGGGATTCAGCTTTCAAAAGAATCAGGCTCAATATGTATGCGTGAATGCACAGCAGGCTCATGCTTAATCAATGCATAACATCACACGCATATAACAGATATGAGCACATAAGCAGATAATTCAGCAGTCAATACACAACACAGTAGCTAACACACGAAAGAAATATTCCCAAAGCTGATATCGAAACTGCTTAATATAGCTCAATTCGTACCTCAAACCTCAACAGATCTTACAACAAGAAGAGCGTAGTAACCAACTCAAGTCCACTGCCCAAGCAGCTCCACGGCAACTCAGCAGAAGCTACTACAAGCTTGAATCTGTTAAGATACCTCAATATCAACTCAATTCTGAACTCAAACGGCTTAATTCTAAAGCCCAGTAACTTAACTCAGCTACCTCAACTCTACAGAGCACTACTCAGCTCTCGAAAGAAGCTTAATTTGGTAAAGAAGCACTTACCCAAAGCTGTTAAATAACAGAAGAACTACTGGTCCACAATCGCGAAGACACACGAACACTGGAACAACTTCATGCTCCTCAAATCCAATGACCCCAGTCTTCAAACTGGAATCAATCGAAAGCTCTAGAGAAGACGAGCTCAGCTCTACCAATCTTGCTCCAAACGGCGGTGAGAAACGATGGAAATCGACGGAAGTAGGGTTCGAATGAACAGTAGCAATCAAAGGTTATCTGGGAAGAAGATAGGAAATCTAAGGTTCGAAATACTCTAAGTGACGATCAGCACATGCTTTTAAATCCCCAGTAAAAACTAAAACAGAAGTCATCATCGACTAATTCAGATGTCTCACCAACTCAGATCTTGGTACAAAACATTTTTCATTCTCAGGCAGAAGTCTCACAACTGCCTCAGCTGTCTTGAAATAGACTTTGCTACTCTCTACTACGCAACAGCAAACGACGTCGTGCTAACTTATCAAAATGACGTAGCATCAAAGTCAAGCTCTCACAACAGATCTCGCTAACGCTCTTCAGATCTTGGTCAGTGCTGAATTCATCAATCAGCACCATGACCATCGTTGACATCTGAACGACTCTGGGCAACTAACCATCGCTGACTTCCTTGTGCAAAAGCTCACAACTGTTCACGCCCGCTAACAGATCCCTCTATCTAGCGCCACTTCTGAAAACACAATACGACGTCGCATCACCTCCAGCAACGCAACATCAGACCAACACTCAAAACGACAGCGTTTTGCTCCCTGCTTGCAACAAATCATGCAAACACACAAGGGCACATCTGAGCATCCAGATTTCACCCAACATCTGAAAATCCGTTACTCAAAAACTTAGTTAGCTAATCCCAAACCAAAATCTGATTTAGTTAATAAATCGTACTTAGCAAATTCTAGTCCTCACATGGCTCATCATCGCTGGATTCTTCCAAGGAAGTTGATTCCAGTCGTGAGCATAGATCATTGAGGCTCGTAGCTGAGTGAGATCTGAAACTTGTTTCATCAAAGACAACGTGTGCTGATTCTTCAACAGCCAGACTTCGATTGTTGAAAACTCGATAAGCTTTGCTAACAGCTGAATAACCTAAGAATAGACCTGCATCAGATTTTGCATCAAAAGCTGTTAGGTGCTTCTTACCATTATTATGAATGAAGCGTCTGCACTCAAACACCCTGAAATATGATATGTCAGGTTTCTTGCCCCTCCAGATCTCAAATGGGGTTTTATCGTGCAACTTGTTAATCATAGATCTGTTTTGAGTGTAGCAAGCTGTATTAACTGCTTCTGCTCAGAATTTTTGCGAAATGCCAGAATAAGCAATCATAGATCTAGCAGCTTCTTTTAAAGTGCGATTGCTCCTCTCAGCCAGCCCGTTCAGCTGAGGAGTTCTAGCTGTTGAGCTCATGCTTTATCCCTAAGTCTTCTAGATAAGAAGTTAATTTATGATTTAAAAACTCGGTACCACGATCACTTCTTATCCGGTTGACTGTACAAGATCTGTAATTTTGTAAACGTTTCAAAAGCCGAATGAGTTGGTCAGCGGTATCAGATTTTGCTTTTAAAAACAACACCCAAGTGAATTTAGTAAAATAGTCAACAACAACTAGGGTGTAATTCGTTTCCCCTAAGCTTGTTATGGGAATAGGATAAAAAAGATCCATATGTAAAAGCTCTAAGCTTCGGGAAGAACGTTTACCGCCTTTCTTTTTGAAAGTAGATTTAATTTGTTTACCAAGCTGACATGAGGCACAGATCTTGTTCTTAGCAAAATTGATTTTGGGCATACCAGAAACCAGTTCATGCTGACTCAAATGGGCAAGCGTTTTAAAGTTAAGATGGTTCATTCGCTGATGCCACAACCAGCTCTTGGAAGAGTTAGCTGCAAGGCATATTTGTTCAGATCCCATCTGCTCTGACCAGTTGATAATGTAGGTATTCCCCGATCTTTTACCTACCAACACAATCAGACCATTTAGACTCTGAACTGTGCATGTGTGCTGTTGAAAGTTAACTATGTAACCCTTGTCACATAGCTGACTTATGCTAATCAAATTATAGCGCAAATTATCAAAAACTAAAACATCAGATATTGAAATGTTACCATGGGTAATCTTACCCTTACCCACAGTGTTACCATGTGAGTTATCACCAAAAACTATCTTTGCTCCTTTGTGTGGAGAAACATCTGATAGCAGCTTTGGATTCCCAGTCATGTGCCGTGCACACCCACTATCCAGATACCATATGATTGACTCATCTCCAGCCTTGTACCTGTTATTCCGCAATCATAAAAACAGACTTTGGTACCCAATTTTACTTGGGTCCAGATAGGATTACCCCTTTCGGGACCCATACTTGAATGACCTTAACAGTTTTCCCAGTATGATACCATAAGGGTCTGTGCAGATATATTGTGAGATCTGTTGAGTGTTGGATTGATATTTTGACCATTCAGATCTCTCCTCGGCTGAACCTTTCTCCAAACAGATTTTACCTTCTTCGAACTATGCTTGGGATGGTGAGAAACAAACGACTTAGAACCAGCTTTCGCTTTATCTTTGTCAAGTCTGTTCTTTAGCCAGCTTGGCTTGGATTTCTCAGGTCTAAGATAACCGATACCCGCTTTTCCTTTTGATTCAGCTTTGAAGAGTTCTGGTCACCATACCTTACCGACTCGCATGTATCATGTGTCATACTGGCTTTGACAAAGCTCATCTTTTTGAACTTGTCATATACCAGATATGACTTAGTACTGGTTTCTCCAGCGCTGCTTTCACCAACATTGAAGCCCAAGCCAGATTTATCATTTAATGGCTTTTGAGCCTCAGGCAGCTTGCTTAAAGAAACAGAAGACTTTGTCCAGGAGCTCATCACTTCATTTAACCTTTCGTTTTCTTCTTTGAGCTCACAGGATCTTAATCTCAAAGAATCATTCTCAGCCTTCAGCTTACTCAACTCGATTTGTAAACTGTCAGCTTCACCAAGTTGAACAGATCTTGGTTCCATTGAACTATTTTTCAAATCTACGTTTTCAGCTTTGACTTCCTCGAATGTTTGAGAAAGCTTACGGTACTCTTGGACCATTTGATTTAGTGCACAGATTAGGTCCTCTCGTGTAAATTAACATTTGAAAAATCAAATACCTAATCTTCCGAAGTCTGATTAGCCATGAGACAGTGAACTTCCTCCTGTTCACTATCGCTGGATGAGAGCTGCTTGATGAGGAATCTGAATCGGTATCAGCCCAATTCTTGTTGCTTTCCTCAGCAACCAATACTTTGCGATCGTTCTTTCGACTGGACATCTTATCAGCTCTTGTCCTCATTCTTCTATCTTTTGATCTTTCCTTTGATCTATCATCTTTCTTCTCTTATCTCTTGGATATGTCCTCCTTCTTTGGCCTGTTACAGTCAGCTGCAAAGTGTCCTGGACGACCACAGTTAAAGAAGTTTTGATCAGTAGTGACTTTATCAGTTTTATGGACATTGCTGTAATTAAAAGAAGGGTTGTAGGATCTTCTCAAATATTTCCCAAATTTCTTAACGAAGAGGGACATGACGTCGTTGCTGAATTGATCAGCTGTCTTGCTAGTAGAGCATGGTTCAGCGGATGTCATTGCTGCCAATGCCTTGGTTGGTTGAGACTCAGATGGTCCTACCTCAGATCTTGTTTCTAACTCAAACTCATAGGCTTTTAGGTTTGCGAACAGATTATTTATCGTAAAATCATATCCTAATTACGAGATCGTATTTTATAATAAAATCGTATTTTGCCGATAAAACAAATTTTAGTCAACAAAATCATATTTTATTACAAAATCATATTTCATAATTAAAATCACATTTTACTAATTTTAATTGTATCAATATTGGGCTTAAAACAATTTTAGGCCCAAAAACATAAAATTTCAAAATCGACCAAAACGGGCCCGATATCGCATACCGGCCCGAAAACTTCACGGGCTGCCCGGGACAGGCCCGAACCAAAACCTAGAAGAAATCAGACCAGCCGTCACGACATCGCCGGAGACTCGCCGGAGCGGCGGCCGGCCGGCGGCGCCGCCATGAAAATCGCACGGTGCAAGGGCGCGCGCGCGGCCGCTACAAGAGCGGCGCTCCATGTCGACGTCGTGCGCCATCCAGCACGCAATCCAGCAGCATGCTTCGGCCGGCCATCGTCGCACGACAGCGCCAGCATGCGTCGATCATGGTGCGCAGCAGTGTAGAGGAACGCTGCAAGTGTGCGCAACAACTCGCGCGAGGCGGCGACCAGCGCTCGCCCAAGGCGGCGCATGGCAGCGCGCTTCCAGCGCTAGCGTCGCGCAACGATTTTGCGCGCATCGTCTCCACCAGCCGCGCGACGTCGGCCATCGTCATGCGTCGCCGCGTCAAGCACGCCCAGCATGTTCATGCGATGAAGCGCGCCCCTGTCTCGTGTTTCTTTCGCGACCAGCGCGCAAGTCGCGCGCATATATGCGCACGCGAGGGGAGGCGCCGCCGCACGCGGCGACGGCCGATGGTTGTCGCCGGAATTTTGGTCTTTTTGATTCTGAAAATTAAAGATTAGATACAATTCAGGCAAGTTCATATTGATCAGATCCAAAAAACACTGGCTCTGATACCACTGTTGGGGTTCCGGATCCGCCCCCCGGCGGGGCAGCGGAAGACATAGAATATAAGCCGGAGACGATCAATCGAAAAATTCATGTGTTTCATGATAGCCGTCATACCCACTATCACATCTAACATACGCTTTAGTGCATTCTAGGTCTTTACTCAACGCAATTGTAAATCATTACACAATAATGAAAGTAAAGAATTCCATATGAAAGAATGCGAATATCATATATAAAGTATCGTTTGTACAAGAGTCAATAAAACCCACACGCCACAAGTTGGCTAGTTGGGCATCTACTCTAACACGAAAAACACTGGCTCTGATACCCCTGTTGGGGATCCGGATCCGCCCCCCGGCGAGGCAGCGGAAGAACATAAAATATACAGCCGGGAGATGATCAATACGAAAAATGACAGATTATCATCATACATACGGGGGGTTCAAAACCACTACCTTGCTGGCACTTGTGCCTGGCTCCAACCGTAGTTACAATAACGTCGGCTCTTCTCGGTAGATTGCGGTAGAAATCGCCAATCCGGTCCACGACCAGAAACAAGACTCCTTCGTCAGCCTGCACTAGAAGGACTGACGAGATCAGCACGAACGGATTCTCCTCGTCGAATTGTCCGGAAACGATTTTCCGGCGACTCGAGGCGGCGGCGGCGGCGCTAGGAGGCGGCGGCGGCTTTTGGAGAGGAGGGAGGCGGCGGCCAATGCTTTAGGGTTAGGTTATGAAGTGTAGTGTATACAATGAAGTTATTAAGTCTAATTATCTTAATGATGGACTTGGACCGGCCCAACGGGCCCGGGTCCAAATGACGATATGCATCGCTTTGACTTCATCGTAACTCCGATCGCCGATCAGATCAGACCGATCGATTCAGTTTCCAAAACTGAGCGTCATGATCTGAAAAACCATTTTTCAGAACCCCAGTGCAAAATGACCGTTTTGCCCCTCTACAGCGGGAAACCCCGGTTTGACCCCTGTTGACTTTTAGGAAGTCGCACTTCCCGAAATCCTCTTCTCGTGCTCAACACATTGAGCTGAGTATCCGTGCGGGAATCTCGAATCTAGTACTTGTGTGACCCTAAATGGTTCAGGGATACAGCTAGCCGTGTGCCCACAACCATTGCGGCTCCGGCTGTCTGAGATGATTTTCCAGTTGATACACTGGTCTAGCTATCCGATCCTTGATAGCACTCATGCATTTCATAGCATTGATTATAGCATGTTGCATGATTAGCTGTTTTGATAGCTCTTCGTACTGAGGCTTGACCTCGTATTTGTTTTCCTGCTTTTGTGTTGTTTGGGTCTGTGTTACCCACTTGCAGGATCTTCAGGTAACCAAGATGGACAGAGTGGAGGTTCATCTGGTCGATCCCCGTTCCCATGAGTCCCAGTTATTTTATTTATGTATCGAACCCGGGGGATGCCCCGTGTCATATGTATTTTGGGGATCTGTAGTTGAATTGATAACTTATGTTACCTGTTTTATATGACTATGAGTCAACTCGTATTTTGAGTATCGATATTTTGAATGTATGTTTAGAGTTCAGGCCCATATTATTTCGAAAAATTTTTAAGCCCTGTTTTTACACTTCCGTGATTATGTGCTTAATTGTGCTCTAATCTTGTGTGATTAGCACGGGGCCTGACAGTACTCCTTTCCCAAGCTTGTCAACTCAATTACCACAGCACTAAAACGTTCGTCAAACACCGCCATGGTTTCTCCATCTTTCATCTTAATTGATTCATATTTCTACTGGGCCACAGTTAGCTTGTTCTCTTTCGTCTCATCATTGCCCTCGTAGATTTGTGTCAGCTTCTCCCAGATTTCTTTAGCTGTGGCACAGGTTTTGATTTTGCTGAACATGTTTTTATCCAGCGTCTTGTAGAGGATGTCTCTGGCCACATTGTCCAAGTTCGCATTCTTCTTGTCCTCGTTAGTGTACTCGTGTCTCCTCTTTTCCACATATTCTAGTGCACCATTAGTCGTTGTGAATGCTATGTTGATCTTCATTATTTTCATTGGACCATCAGTGAAGACTGACCACATATCATCGTCTTGAGCAGCTAAGTGCGCTTACATTCTGATCTTCCAGTCATCATAGTCCTCCTTAGAAAACATAGGAATCTTGTTGTGAGAGGTAGACATATTGAAATATATAAAGCACAAACAACAAACTGTTCAATACTGAGATAGCGCAGGCTCTGATACCAATTGATAGGATCAATATGGATCGAAAAACAGTCTTAGGAGTTCAGAAGGGGGGGGGGTTTGAATGAACTCCTTATATTTTAAATTTTCGAAACCTTAAAATGATTTTTACAAGCGCCTCGCTTAACTTAAATCCGAGTTACCAGATTTAAGGTATCTCAGTCTCAAATCAGATTTCTCGACTAACAAATAATGTGCGGAATGAATTCGATCAATCTGTGAATAGTGTAAAGATAAATAAATGCAGTAAAGTAAAAGTTCAAGGTCGAGAGTTTATTTATGGAAGTTCGGATATCAAATCCTACGTCTCCCCTTCTTCCTTCTTCAGGAATGTTCCACTAGAAGGCTTTGATGAGTACAGACACTGTAAACACCCAATCACTGAGCCTTGCTCCAGGTTCGAAACCTTAAAATGATTTTTACAAGCGCCTCGCTTAACTTAAATCCGAGTTACCAGATTTAAGGTATCTCAGTCTCAAATCAGATTTCTCGACTAACAAATAATGTGCGGAATGAATTCGATCAATCTGTGAATAGTGTAAAGATAAATAAATGCAGTAAAGTAAAAGTTCAAGGTCGAGAGTTTATTTATGGAAGTTCGGATATCAAATCCTACGTCTCCCCTTCTTCCTTCTTCAGGAATGTTCCACTAGAAGGCTTTGATGAGTACAGACACTGTAAACACCCAATCACTGAGCCTTGCTCCAGGTGAACTCCTAGAACTCCAAATACACGTAGACGCAACTGCTGTCTTACAAACACTTTGATTTTCTCAAACGGCTTTATGTAGCACGTTTGTTACAGACTCAATTTAGAATGAAACAGTGAAATACAATATGTTGAGTGCTGTAAATCTTCTGGTTTCTATACTATGAAACTCAATCCACACGGTGAACCAGAAGAAATATCTCGAAGATTTAAACGGTTAAGAACAGTGATGAAACTCTTCTTCGAGATTGAAAAACTGGACTTCAAAAGATTTAGCAATCTACCTTTCCAGTGACTGTGTGAGCTTTTGAAAGATAGCGTCGATAGGCAATAAGCTCGAGATTGATGAAGACGTAGAATAGACGAGAGACAGAGAATTGGCAGAAGACTTCTCAATTTGAATTCTTCAGCCTTTTATACCCTTTGTCTCCAACGGTCAATAAATTTTGCCTAAGGAAACAAAATCCTTTTTGAATATATATACATCGCATATCCTGCTCCACAAAAATGGTAGTCTGCGCTTTGTCAGGGCCAAATTGTCGTATATACATATTTGGGTAAACATCGTATAACGTCCTCTGTGTACTGTGTACTATTACCCAAAATAACTTTGATATTGTTTCCTTAATTCCAGGCATTTGTATGATTCAATCGTGATCATTGATTCTTTCCATATGATAGCATCTGAAGCTTTTCGTTCCTTACGCCTGAAAGCTCTTTCTGTTAAAACAGTTCTTTATTCCTTGAAGAAGATGGCTATCTTATCGTTGCTGGTGTATTCGAAACTGTCACAACTGAAAACATAGAGATAACTGAGTGTTGCAACTTCTGAATATATACTGCTCCTAAGTCTGAGTCGAACACTTCTGATAACCTCAAATCTGATGTTCACTTAGCTCTGTAACCACTTCTGAAATACTGAGATCTGAATCAATATACCACACTCTGTTACTCAAGTCTGAATAAACGTCTCTCTAACAACAGATCTCTCACTGTAGCTTTGAAGTCTGAATAACTGTTCCTGAAATATGAACTTATCCAAATAACCAAATCTGTTTCGAAGGCATCATCCTGACAACAAAGACTGAATCTCTGAATACTTAACTCTGCTCAGTTCGGAATACTTCCCGAAAGTCAACTCAGATGACAACGCTTAACTCAGAACTCTCGAAACTGAAACTAATAACTTAAAAACATGACGTCACGATATCTGAAAGACTCAAAACATTTGTATGACGTCACGAAGTCTGAAATCTTCAATACACTTGGATGACGTCATGACTTCTGAAAACTTCTGCGAAAGCTTAAGGTCATTTCTTGGTCTTATTTTGTTATCACCAAAACTAATAAATTCTATCTTAACAAAATCAATTTTGATTCTGTTTTGGGGATTCAGGACAATGAAGGGATGTTAAATATGTTCAAAGCCCTTGAAGCTTCTGGGCTACGAGGGTTTCTAGGTTGTCCATCAGTGTTATATGAGCAGGAATTGGCGCAGTTCTTTGACACAGCTATTGTCCAAGATGGTGATATTACTTGTGCTGTTTCAGGGAAGTATGTCGCAATTTCTGAAAGCAGGTTTGCAGGTGTTTTCAATTTGCCCACTGATGGTATCACCGATCTGTCCGAAGTGCCAAATCATTTGGTGATGCAAGCAAGGACTGTGTTTGCTAGGCTTGATAAGCATGTTCCGTATTCTTGCAAAAAGAGGCTACTAAAGTATGAGTTCAGGCTTTTGAACGACATTTTGGCAAAATCAATTACATCAACTACTGTGAAGGTTGGTTCTTTTGGCGCTGTCACACATGAGCGATTTTTGATGATGACAGAGATACATTTTGGAGGAAAGATCAACTGGAGCAAGATTTTGTTTGAAGTGTTGAAATAGATGACTGATCGCACGATAAAAAGAGCCAAGGGTTTTGCGGCTCAAATTTGTGTTCTTCTTAAGGAGACCCCACTGTCATTTTGGGAGAGGCGAAGACCTTCCCTTCCCTGAAAACTCTTTCTGAAAAGACTGTAAACACTTACGTTGCCACGAATAAAACAATTGATGCTCGTGGAGAAACTGATGAGCCCGAAGTGGCAAAAGTCGCAATTGTTAAGCGAAAGTCTGTATCTAAAAAGAAATCTACTGATACAAAGGGCACTGATGAGGAACCAGTGGAAGTGGTTGAGAAAGCTATATCGAAGAAGCGATCTGCGTCTACTGGAGCTGAGCCCGCTGCTACAAAGAAGAAGCGCACAATGAAGAAGAAAGCAGCTCTATCGAAAGAAAATCTGGAGATTGTATCAGTGGCACAAGATTTTGAACCTATCTATGTGGTGCCAGTAGTGGAAGATATCATTGAAAAAGAGCAAGAGGCGTCTACTGTTGATGCTGTTGATCAGATCATTGCTCAGATTATTTCAGAGACTATGGAAATGGAATCGGAGGAGGTGTTTGTGGAAACTACTGCTGCTGGGATATCAGATGTGACTGCAGAGGATACTGAAACAGATGTCGTGATGGGGGAAGAAGATATTGTGGAACCAGAGGTTGCTGAGGGAATAGAAATGGGAACTGTTTGCAGAACCTGTGGTCACAAAGTCTGATGATATAATAGTTGAGGTTGCTGAGCGCTCGACTGCTGTAACTGACGAGGAGGATTTGGAACCCTTGAGCAAGGTTCTGGAGACAACTGTGTCATCTATTTCTGACGATGAATCCCTGACCATCGAAGAGCTTCTGGCTCAAATTCCTGAAGGCATGATGCTACCGCCACTCACATCAGCAGAGCCTACTAAAATCAAGTTCTGTAATGAAATTGATATTAGGGGTGTTGAAGATGGTGATTGGTACAGGGCACATCTTCCCAAGATTGCTGCAACTGATAAGGGGAAGAAATCTCTAGCAGAGCCAGATACCGTGCAGGGGCACCCGACCCGAGAACAGTTTCAATTGATTTGTGGGGACATTAAATTCTCATTTTGCTGCGAGAGAAAGTCATCACGGAAATGACTTCATTCTTTCATTCTTTTAGCCTAAGGAATCTGAAAGCTATGAGATCAGTTAAGGACATTCTGTCCAAGGAAGAGAAAATTTTAGCTTGGGCAGAAACGGATTCTTTGGAGACAGCCATTCATCGGCGATTGCTCATCATTGCTAAGTACAAAGAGGTGTTATTGCGCAAATTTTTAGAAGCACGGCGCAATAATCTTGTATCTGGTCTACCTACTACTGCTATTGATCAGCGAACTCTGGATCTTCTTTCGGCAGCTCACCAACAGGCAGTTAAAAACCTGTTGAGGCAAATGCTCATGGGCTGAAGTGGACAAGGCCAGTTAGTTCAATGTTGTTTGAAGAACCAAATCTTGAACGAGGTTTCTTTATTCCACGAACCCACAAGACAATTTTCTCCACTTGCTGGATCAGAAACCTGCGGACAATTGAAGGGTCATGGGTAGTTGAGGAAGGCTATGATCGTGTGGTTTGTAAGTGCACCAAGTGTGTTTCTTCCGATTGGCCGTCACTATCTGCTAGTATTTCTGTTATAGATCTCTCCCCTATTTGTTTATTCTTTAGGCCAGTACAGGGTATGGACTCACAGCGGCCTTTTGTTAAGACTTGGGATATCATTCGTTGTTCTATGTTTGGTTGTTTATGACCAGTTTGCAGTTTTAATTTATATACAGATTTGGTGCCCGTGGGATCATTTTTTGGAGATTGCAGCATTCCACGAAGAATTGTAGATAATGTCTCTTATCATATACAGATCTTAGATTCAGTTCTTCCAGATTTCAGTGTACAGATCTCACCAGTTATAGATATTACATCAGCTCCAACAGATTCTGTTCTTCCTTCTCCGCATCAGAGTTCATCTTCGGCTTCCTCTATGCACTTTACAGATGCATTCTTCAGGGTACTGAAACTGCTGTTGAACATATTCTTGAACCTGTTACTGCTACTGCTACAGATATCAATGAACATTTTGCACAGCTTCGGACTTCTATTTCTGAAATTTCTATCAAGCAGCTGCGAACACAAAGCAGAATTGGCGATCTCCAGAATGCTATCCTTTCAAAGATCGATACTCACGAAAAATCTGCTGCCGAGGTTCGTACTGAACAAGACCAATCATTTCAAGGCATTATTAAAAATCTTTGGTAGGGAGTTCAAACTGACACAGCTGCCCTATCGGTTAAATTGCATGAATTTAAGAAGGCACTTCGCGCTCAAAATGCTTTTATCACGACTGATTTGGCAGATCTTCGTAAAGAAGTCAAGGATCTCAAAGCTGAATTATCTAAGGACTTTGACGATAAACTGGCTATTATTCTCAATGATCTACTGGAATTCCGTGTGGAAACACAGGGACAATTAGCTTCCCTTGGTACTAATCTTGCTGAACTCATTGCCTTTATCACTAAGGGCAGTGATGACAAAAAGGGGGAAGTAAGTAGCAGCCATGGCAGAGGTCAGCATCCTCTTGGAGATGATGGCAGTGGTGGTAGCAGGAGTGAGCCATCAAGAAAAAGAGGAAGTAGTGGATCGAGGCAGAAAAGTTGGAGATACTGGTTAAATGATTGTTACGAGTTTTTAGTTTATCAGTTCTTGTACAAATATTTTGTACCGTGATTTTTATTGATTATATTTAAGCAGACTTGGAGAAATTTATTGTTGTCTCTTTTAAGTCAAAGGCTGCTAAGTTTGTCATCACCAAAAAGGGGGAAATTGTTAAGATAAAATTTGTAAGTTTTGGTGAGAACAAAATAAGACTGAGAACTGATCTTAAGTTTTTGCAGAAGTCAAGAGAATTGAATATTTCAGATTCCGTGACGTCATTGAGAGTTTCGCAGAAGACAAGAGAATTGAACTTTTCAGATCTCGTGACGTCATGCTTTTTAGTTACAGTTTTCCAGTTTAGAGAGTTCTGAGATAAGCGTTGTCAACTGAGTCAAGTATTCAGTTATCGGAACAGTTGTTCAGATTTTAAGACATTCAGAAGCTACAGTAAGTGTTAGGATAAAATATATAGTTTTGGTGATAACAAAAGCTAAGTTAAATCTGGATAGTCAGTCGTTGTTAATAGTAGTTGTGCATCCAGACGACAGGTTTACTCAGACGATGATTTTACAGGGTTCCGGTAGTTGGATTTCAGTTGTTGAGTTATCCAGACGCTAGCTACAGTAACCAGATGAGAGCTACAGTGTATCAGTTTTTGTTATCGAATCAGTCGCAAGCTACAGTGACTCAGTCGCAAGCTACAGTAAACCAGTTGTTGGTATCGAATCAGTTGCAAGCTACAGTAATGTTGAACTACCAGACGTTGGCTACAGTGTTTTTATAACCAGACGCAGGATACAGTGTTCTTGAATCAGACGCAGGATACAGTGTTCTTGAATCAGACGCAAGTATTCGAATGTTAGCGTGTGCAAAATGACAGCGTTTAAATAAGTTGGAATGACAGCGTATTGGAATCAGTCGATGGTTTTTGAAACCAGTCTAGAGCTACAGTAATTTGTACATCCAGACGAGATCTACGGTGTCATTTAACTAGTCGAGGATGTATAGCAAACGATGTCGTTTGGATAAGTTAAAATGGCAGCGTTTGAACTAACCAGTCGTTGGACTTTATAAGGAAACCAGTCGGTGCATATACTTGAACACTTTCCAGTCGCAACATTATGAACGACGAAGGAAGTTGGAGCTGGTTAAGATAAAGAATTTCAGGCGCAAGCATAAAAGCAATTCAAATACGATTGATTACTCAATATGGAAAAGATCAGCAGAATCTTACAATTGCCTGAAATTTAGGAGACAACGTCGGTACTATTTTTGGTAAATAGTACATATTTGCAGAGGTTGTTACATGGTTATTGCACAGATATGGAAATCGACAAATTAGCTCTGACAGTGTGCAATTTACCTTGTAGTGGAGCAGAGTATAAGGTTGCAGATTATCAGAATTTCAAAAAGGATTTTATTTCCTTAGCAATTCAAATGACCGTTGAGCGAAGACTATAAATACCAGCAGTTTTGAATCGAAGAAAATCACTCTCGCTATTGCTATTGCTGAAACTCCGTCGAATTATTTTTTGAGTCATCCCTTGTTAAAGTCATTCGAAAAGCTCAAAGACTCAGAGAACCTTACAGTTGATCTTCAGAGAAAAATACCTTCAAGTCATCCTCTGATTCATTTTGTTGAATCGATTTCATTGTATAAGAAATCAGAGGAATTTACAGCACTAAAAATACTGTATTCATTGCTATACATTATTGAGTCTGTAACAAAAGTGCTCTTAAGAAGCCGTTTGATATATTTCAAAGTGTTGTAAACTAGAAGCTGCGTCTGCGTGGAAGTTTGTGAAGTTAGTGGTGCTAGGAGTTCATACAAGTGAGGCTTGTGTGATCGGGTGTCTGCAGAAGGACTGTGTACATCAAATCTTTTAGTGATACCTTCCTGAAACGGAAGAAGGGGAAACATAGGATATTTATATCCGAACTTCCAGAAACAAATTCTGAGCCCTACTCTTTACTTTACGCATTTATTCATTATATACTGTTCAAATATTAATCGGCTTCATTCCGCACTTTTTAGTTAGCCGAGAGATTTGTACTTAACTGAGATACCTCAAGTTTGGTAACTCGGATTTGAGTTAAGCAGCGCGTGTAAAACATTTTGAAAAGAATTTGAAATAGAAAAATTGAAGGAGTTCATTCAACCCCCCCCTTCTGAACTCATGTACTTGTTTTGATCCTATTTTTGGGACCATCAATTGGTATCAGAGCAGGCGCTTCTCAGTTATTGAACAGTATTTGTTTGTGCGTTATTGTATATCAATATGGCTACTTCTCAAAACAAGATTCCTCTGTTTTCCAGAGAAGATTATGACGACTGGAAGATACGCATGCAAGCGCATCTGGCTGCTATGGATGACGAAATGTGGACTGTTATCACTGAAGGGCCATTGAAGATAATGAAGTCCAATCTGGCGGTTGCTGTAACAAATGGCGAGCCTTGGTATCTTGAGAAAGCCAGACATGAATATACAAATGATGACAAGAAGAAAGCAAACCTAGACAATGTGGCCAGGGACATCCTATACAAGACGCTGGACAAGGACAAAAACATGTTCAGCAAAATCAAAACCTGTGCCACAGCCAAAGACATCTGGGAAAAGCTGGTCCAGATATGTGAGGGAAGCGACGAGACAAAAGAGAACAAGTTGACCATCACTCAACAGAAGTATGAGTCCATCAAAATGAAGGACGGAGAAAAAATGACAGAATTCGACGAAAGATTCAGCGCTATAGTGATCGAGTTGAACAGTCTTGGAAAAGAGTACAGCAACAGAGAGCTAGCATTGAAAGTCATGAGAGCGTTACCCAAGGAGTGGGACGTGAAGACAATGGCAATGAGGGAATCAAAGGATTTGAACAAACTGTAGCTTCACGATCTGTTCGCAAACTTGAAGGCATATGAATTTGAACTCGAGACAAGATCTGAAGTACCATCCACCTCTCAGCCGACGAAAGCATTGGCAGCGACTACTACTGAACAGTGCTCTCCAAGCACAAGCAAGACGACGGATCAACTAAGCTATGACGTCATGTCTCTCTTCGTTAAGAAGTTTGGGAAATTCATGAGAAGATCTTTCCACCCTTCCTCTCCTTACAATAATTTTAATAAAAATGATAAATCTGTATCTGACATGAAATGTTTCAATTGTGAACGACCAGGGCATTTTGCAGTCGAGTGCAACAGGCCCAAGAAAGACGATAGATACAAGCGAGAGGACAAGAGGAGTGATGATCGATACAAGAAGGAGGAGCGATACAAGAGAGATGAGGAAACTGATGAAAGAGCTGTTGAGAGATCCAATGAGAGATCCAAGGACAGGCGGATGAGAACAAGAAGTGACAAGAGACCCAGCCACAAGCATGACCGCAAAGTGTTGATGGCTGAGGAAAGCACAAGAGCTGGGCGGACACTGACTCAGAATCTTCATCCAGCAGCTCATCATCCAGCGATAGTGAACAGGATGAGGTTCACTTTCTAATGGCTGACCAAACATCAGATGATGAGGTATTTGACTTCTCCAATGTTGCATTGACACAAGAAGATCTTGTCACTGCACTTAATGACATGGTCCAAGAGTACCGAAAGCTGTCTCACACATTTGAGGAAATCAAGGCTGAAAATGCAAGTCTGAAAAACAGTTCGGCAGAATCAAGTTCTGATGAGCTTGAGGATACTGATAGTTTGAAGACTGAGTTGATTAAGCTGAATATAGAAAATTATTTGTTGAGAAATGAGGCCAGTGAGCTCAAGGCTGGAGTGGAAAAATTAACTAAAGAAATGAGCTCCTGGAATCAATCAGCTCGTGCTCTCCACAAGCTGCAAGAAATTCAAAAATCAGCAAATGATAGAACTGGTTTGTGTTTCAGTAGTGGTGAAAGCAGTGAAGGAGAGACAAGTACTCAATCACAATCAGCATATGACAAGTTCAATAAAATGAGCTTTGTCAAAGCCAATGTGATATATGACTGTTTTGAGTCGATAACATTTGATGACCAGAACTCTCCAAAGCTGAACGATAATGGAAAGGCTGGTATCGGCTTTTCAAAACCTGAGAACTCCAAGCCAAGATGGCTAAAGAACAAATTGGACAAAGATAAAGAAAAATCTGGTCGAAAGCCATTTGTTCCTAACCAGCCATGGCGTAGTTCAACGAAGGTAAAATCTAGTTGGACAAAGAATCAGCCGAGGAGAGATCTAAGTGGTCAGAGTATGAAATCACAACTCAAAAGATCTCACCGCAAATATGCACAGACCCTCACGGACTCTAGCACTGGAAAGACTGTAAGAGTAATTCAAGTCTGGGTCCCGAAAGGGGTAATCCAATCAGGAAGTAAAATTGAGTACCAAAATTTGTCCGTATGATTGTAGGGTAATAGGTACAAAGCTGCCGATGACTCAATTATCTGGTACCTGGACAGTGGGTGTGCTCGACATATGACAGGAAACCCAAAGCTGTTGACAGATGTTGTTCCACACAAAGGAGCGAAAATAGTCTTTGGTGATAATGCACACGGTAATACTGTAGGTAAGGATAAGCTTACCCATGGTAACATCTCTATCTCAGATATATTGGTTGTTGATAATCTCAGTTATAATTTGATTAGTATCAGCCAGCTATATGACAAAGGTTACATAGTTAACTTTCAACAACACACGTGCACGGTTCAGAACTCAAATGGTCTGACTGTATTGGTAGGTAAACGTTCGGGGAATACCTACGTGATCGATTGGTCAAAGCAGTTGAAGTCTGAACAGCTTTGTCTTGCAGCTGGTTCTTCCAAGAGCTGGCTGTGGCATCAAAGAATGAACCATTTAAACTTCAAAAAACTTGCCAAGTTGAGTGAACATGATATGGTTTCTGGTTTTCCAAAAATTAGTTTTTCTAAGGATAAGATCTGTGCAGCATGTCAGCTGGATAAACAAATCAAATCTACTTTCAAAAATAAAGGCGGAAAACGTTCTACCCGTTGCCTTGAGCTCTTGCATATGGATCTCTTTGGTCCTATTTCAGTCACGAGCTTAGGGGGAACGAATTACACCCTAGCAGTAGTTGATGATTTTTCAAAATATACATGGGTGTTGTTTTTAAAAACAAAATCTGAAACCGCCAACCAGCTGATACGTCTTTTAAAACGTTTACAAAATGACAGATCTTGTTCAGTCAACCGAATAAGAAGTGATTGCGGTACTGAGTTTCTAAATTTTAAATTAACTTCTTATTTGGAAGACTTGGGAATAAAGCATGAGCTTTCAGCAGCTAGGACTCCTCAGCAAAACGGGTTAGCTGAAAGGAGAAACTGCACATTAAAAGAAGCTGCTAGATCTATGATTGCTTATTCTGGTATTTCTCAAAAATTTTGGGCAGAAGCAGTTAACACAGCGTGTTACACTCAGAACAGATCGATGATTAATAGGATGCACGATAAAACCCCATATGAGATCTGGAATGGCAAGAAACCTGATATTTCTTATTTCAGGGTGTTTGGATGTAAATTTTTCATTCATAACAATGGAAAGAAGCATCTAACAGCCTTTGAACCTAAATCTGATGCAGGTATCTTCCTAGGTTATTCAGCTGTGAGCAAAGCATATCGATTTTTCAACAATCGAAGCTTGACAGTTGAGGAATCAGCACACGTAGTGTTTGATGAAACCAGCTTCAAATCAAATTCAGCTGCAAGCCTACATGATTTTTGTTCACGTTGGAGTCAACAAGTCTTGAAGAATCAGACGACGACGTGCCACAAAGATATTCAGCTGAAGAAGAACAACCAGTAGTGGTCACAACGCATAACAATGTTCAACAAGATCTGCAAACCATCCAGCAACACGAGGGGAACAAAGAACAAATCCATTTGAACTTGATCTCCGATGGAACAAAAATCATCCACCCGAGAAAGTCATAGGTAATTTTGAATCCCCCGTTCGCACACGAGGCCAGCTATCTCATGATCATTTTGATGCTGCATTTCTTTTGCATATAGAACCTAAGCAGATAGATGAGGCCTTAGCTGACCCAAGCTGGATAGACGCTATGAAAGAAGAGTTAAATCAGTTTGAACGTAATAAAGTATGGACACTTGTACCTAGAACTACTAATCATTCTATCATAGGAACACGTTGGGTCTTTAGGAACAAGCTGAATGAAGATGGCATAGTAACGAGAAATAAGTCTAGGCTGGTTGCACAAGGATTTAGACAAATGGAAGGAATAGATTTCGATGAGACCTTTGCACCAGTAGCTAGATTAGAAGCCATTCGCATGTTCTTAGCATATGCTGCATATAAAGACTTCAAGGTCTTTCAGATGGATGTTAAGAGTGCCTTTCTTAATGGTGTCTTAACAGAGGAAGTGTATGTTGCACAAACTCCTGGCTTCGTAAGTCATACACATCCAGACTTTGTTTACAAACTAGATAAAGCTCTGTATGGGTTGAAACAAGCACCCAGAGCTTGGTATGATACACTATCACAGTTCTTAATCGAGCATGACTTCACAATAGACACAGTGGATAAGACTTTGTTCAAATTTGTTAAAGCTGACCATACTCTATTAGTTCAAATATATGTCGATGATATTATCTTTGGGTCAACTAACCCCAAACTGTGTCAGAAGTTCTCCTGGCTTCGTAAGTCATACACATCCAGACTTTGTTTACAAACTAGATAAAGCTCTGTATGGGTTGAAACAAGCACCCAGAGCTTGGTATGATACACTATCACAGTTCTTAATCGAGCATGACTTCACAATAGACACAGTGGATAAGACTTTGTTCAAATTTGTTAAAGCTGACCATACTCTATTAGTTCAAATATATGTCGATGATATTATCTTTGGGTCAACTAACCCCAAACTGTGTCAGAAGTTCTCTAAGTTAATGTAGGATAAATTCGAGATGAGCATGATGGGGGAGCTGACATTCTTTCTGGGCTTACAAGTTCGCCAACTGGAAAATGGTATTTTCATTAACCAGGCGAAATATACGAAAGAACTGCTGAAGAAGTTTGGCATGGACAACTGTTCAGCAGCAGCAACTCCTATGAGCTCTTCGATAAAGCTGGACAAAGATGAAGCTGGAACTGCCATTGAGGTATCGCTTTATCGTGATATTATAGGCTCTTTGCTTTACTTAACTGCTAGCAGACCAGACATCATGTTTGCTGTCTGTATGTGTGCTAGATTCCAAGCAGAGCCAAAGCAATCGCATTACATAGCTGTAAAGCAAATATTGAAATATTTAAAGGGTACTTCCCACGTGGGTCTTTGGTATCCCAAAGACTCAGGCTTTCAACTAATTGGTTATAGTGATGCAGATTACGCAGGATGTAAGATTGATCGCAGGAGCACAAGTGGAACCTGTCAATTTTTAGGGGATCTCCTGGTTCAGTAAGAAACAAACGTCAATTGCCACATCAACAGCTGAAGTAGAGTACCTCGCTGCTGGCAGTTGTTGCGCTCAAAGCCTCTGGATTCAACATCAATTGAAGGATTATGGCATTGATGATCAAGCTCCTATTCTCTGTGACAACACAAGTGCGATAGCGATCACCCAGAACCCTGTGCTGCATTCGAGAACCAAACACATCGATATCGGGCATCATTTCATCAGAGACCACGTGCTAAAGAAGGACGTCCGGTTTGAGTATGTGTCGATGGAGCAACAAGTTGCTGACATCTTCACCAAACCCCTACCGGACGCTAAGTTCTCTTATTTTAGAAATATTTTAGGTCTCCTTGAATTGCCTTGATTGTCTGGGCACTAACATTTGCAGGTTGTTAGCCATCGCTTCACTCATTTGCAAGTCATGTGTTCAGGGGGAACAGTAGACAACCAGTCGAGGGAATCATGTTGTGTTGAAAATATACCAGTCGCGGTAAGTACCAGTCGCAGGGGAAACCAAGATCTGGATTTTTAAGTATGACGTCGTCTGAATATGCTACGTCTGGATACACTCAGATGTTACATATATACAATCGATACTTATTTGTGACCAGATCTTGCCTACCTTGCGATATATTAAAAAACAGCTGCGAGGTTGTAAAACCAGATGCAGCAGTTGTGATTTAATATTTTTGGCGCTCGTTTTCTGTACGATTAAAATATTTCTTTTACAAATATCTTTTGAAAATATTTTGATTGATTAAAATATTTTGAAAATATCTTATTAAATCATTTTCAAAAATAGTACGCGTTGCTGGATGATTGACACGTGTTTTTGTCATCATTCCAAAAGTCACATCTACACCGTTCCCAATTCTTAACTCTTCGTATTCCTTATATATTACGGTGTTTACTGCTCATATTCACTTTTACCTTGCAAATTTTCTTTCTCGTACTCTCGTATTCTCGTACTCTCTTGCGAATACTTTTCAAGCATTCTTCACTCATTTTCCGACGACAATGGCATCATCTCTAATCAGCAGCAGTCACCACGTCGGTTTTGACTCTGTCTTTGGTATGGAAGATACTGGCATGGTGCAGATGTTTGAATCTCTCATTGCGACAGGGCTGAAGAACTTTCTGTGTTGCCTTGCCGTCTTTTCGGAAGCTACCCTCACAGAGTTCTTTGCGAATGGATTTGTAAGAGACGGGTTGGTGGTTAGTACAGTGAAAGGCGTGCATGTGGAGATTTCTGAGAAAGTGTTTGCAGAGGCATTTGAACTTCCGATTGATGGGTTGACAGATGTTTCGGATGTGCCCAAGAACCTTGTCTTTGATGCTCGGAGCCTATTTTCTGCATCCCAGGAGCAAGTTAGCATTTCGTGTTTGAAAAAGGAACTAAAAATAGAATTTCGCCTTCTACATGACATTCTGGCGAAGACAATGTTTGTCAAAGCTGGGTCATTTGATGCAGTGACCCGTGAACGATTCATGTTAATGACTTGCATTACCTGTGGCGTAAAAGTAAACTGGAGCAGTTTATTGTTCAATGTTCTTAAGGAGATGGTGACTCCTGGCTCTAGACAAGCAAAGGGTTTTGCAATCCAAATCTGTGCAATTTTGAAAAATGTTCCAGGATTGGTGTTGGGAGAATCTCGAGTATTTCCTGCCTCACGGGTGTTAATAGAGAAAACTATTCATCGGTATGTTGCTGTAAATGACAAGGTTGGTGGAGAAGCTGATACTGATGCCCCAAGGGTCAAGAAGACCCCTATGAAGAAGGCTGTGTCTCACAAGAGGCCAGCGGTTGATTTTGAAACTGCCTCCGTTGTGAAAAGAAACGAACCACCAAGGGTAAACCTTTGGTAATTGCACAAGAAGCGGTGCCCCTGCAAATTGTTGAAGCTGCTGCAGATGCACCAGTTGAACAACCCCCTGTGCCCAAACGCAAATCACAGAAGAGGAAGCGGAGGTTGATTTTGGAGGATGATCTTGAAATTGATGAGACAGTGGCTGATAGATGTACTGCTGAACATCCAGTCGAAGAGGCTACGACTGGTGTGAAAAAACCAGTTCCTGAGTATGTGGAACAACCAGTAGTTGTACCAGTTGTTGCTCCTGCAACTGATGATCCAGACGCAGTCATTAAAAAGGTGCTCAATCAACTGAAAGTTGTTTTTTGAATAGATGATGGGGAACAGCCCCAGGGAACCGAGGTTGAAGAGACAGTGGTTGCTGCTAAAGAGACACACTGGTTTGATCTTCCCTACGATGATCTTATTGCAAAATGGGATGCTGAAAGACCAGTGGTCACTGCAAGTGACACTGATGAAGATGTAGAAACCATGGATGTTGGTGCTGCTGGTGGAGACCAGCAGGTACAGTTTTCTGAGGAGGAACCAGAGGATGTAGAAATGAGGGAGGATAAGCAAATTGATGAATTGATTGATGCCGATGAGAAGATGTCGCTGGAAGATATTCTTATGACAATTCCAGTCATCGTTCCATTGGCATCTGCTGGCATAGAAATTACTAAGATCACAATGGGCAAAGAGATCCAGATCCCAGGTGTTGATGAGAAGACTCAGTATCTGGCCAGTCTTCCTAAAATCCCTCTTGACAATAAAGGGAAGGCCATTCTTGTGGAGAGAGACCCTATAGTAAGAGACGGGTTGGTGGTTAGTACAGTGAAAGGCGTGCATGTGGAGATTTCTGAGAAAGTGTTTGCAGAGGCATTTGAACTTCCGATTGATGGGTTGACAGATGTTTCGGATGTGCCCAAGAACCTTGTCTTTGATGCTCGGAGCCTATTTTCTGCATCCCAGGAGCAAGTTAGCATTTCGTGTTTGAAAAAGGAACTAAAAATAGAATTTCGCCTTCTACATGAC
The DNA here is from genome assembly GCA_001598015.1 of Dorcoceras hygrometricum. NCBI lineage: Eukaryota > Viridiplantae > Streptophyta > Magnoliopsida > Lamiales > Gesneriaceae > Dorcoceras > Dorcoceras hygrometricum. The sequence goes on from KV009946.1 coordinate 575,330, forward strand.
ATTCTGGCGAAGACAATGTTTGTCAAAGCTGGGTCATTTGATGCAGTGACCCGTGAACGATTCATGTTAATGACTTGCATTACCTGTGGCGTAAAAGTAAACTGGAGCAGTTTATTGTTCAATGTTCTTAAGGAGATGGTGACTCCTGGCTCTAGACAAGCAAAGGGTTTTGCAATCCAAATCTGTGCAATTTTGAAAAATGTTCCAGGATTGGTGTTGGGAGAATCTCGAGTATTTCCTGCCTCACGGGTGTTAATAGAGAAAACTATTCATCGGTATGTTGCTGTAAATGAAAAGGTTTGTGGAGAAGCTAATACTGATACCCCAAGGGTCAAGAAGACCCCTGTGAAGAAGGTCATGTCTCACAAGAGGCCAGCGGTTGATATTGAAACTGCCCCCGTTGTGAAAAAGAAACGAACCACCAAGGGTAAACCTTTGGTAATTGCACAAGAAGCGATGCCCCTGCAAATTGTTGAAGCTGATGCAGACGCACCAGTTGAACAACCCCCTGTGCCCAAACGCAAATCACAGAAGAGGAAGCGGAGGTTGATTTTGGAGGATGATCTTGAAGTTGTTGAGCCAGTGGCTGGTGGATCTACTGCTGAACATCCAGTCGAAGAGGCTGCGACTGATGTGAAAAAACCAGTTCCTGAGTCTGTGGAACAACCAGCCGTACACCAGTTGTTGAGGTTGCGACTGATGATCCAGATGCAATAATTGAACAAGTTCTGGATCAACTGGATTCAGTTGCAGCAAATCAAGATAGTGGTGATCAACCAACTGCAACAATTGATGAAACAATACCTTGGTATGATCTACCGTTTGAGTTTGCTATTCGTGACTCTGAGAGATTATTTGAGACTGGAAGCAATACCGAGGACGATATGGATTTAGATGAGGGAAATCAAGAGTTACCAGTGGGTAGTGGAACAAATGCTGTGGTTGGGACAGTTGTCAGGCCTCGTGCACAACACAGAGTCAAAACACATAAAATATAGCGGAAGCACTTAAAAAGTGGCTAAAAATTTTTCGCTTTTGGCCTGAAGAAGAAAACATAATTTAAAATACTATCATACTCAAAATAATCCCAGTTAACACATAATCAAAATAACATAGTAACATTATAACGAATACATACACTGTCCTACGGCCAAATACAACAACTGAATACCACAAATCACAAACAGACTAATAACTATATAAGCCTAAGCACTACCCGGGACATCCCACCCACGACGATACCGATACAATAGATACTATACATAACTGGGACACTCTAAACACCTCCTGGGGCATCTCCAGCTGGATCATCTCCACGACCAGCGGAACCTGAAAAACAAGCAGGCAAACAAAACAAACCAGCCCCAGAGGGACATCGGGCGCCGGCGGCGGCGGCTCTTTGAGAGAGGAGGGGGCGGCGATTAACACTAGGTTTAGGGTTGATTGTGTTTTGTGTTGTGTTGTTAATGAAGCCCTTAATCCTTTTAATAGGATTAGTAATGGACTTGGACCGGCCCATCGGGCCCGGGTCCAAATGACGATATCCATCACTACGACTTCATTACAACTCCGATCGCCGATCAGATCGGACCGATCGATTCAGTTTCCAAAACTGAATACCATGATCTGAAAAACCATTTTTCAGAACCCCAGTGCAAAATGACCGTTTTGCCCCTCAACATCGGCAAATCACGATTTGACCTCTGTTGACTTTTAGGAAGTCGTACTCCCCAAAATCCTCTTCGTACGCTCAACACATTGAGCTGAGTATCTGTGCAGGAATCTCGAATCCAGTACTTGTGTGACCCTCAATGGTTCAGGGATACAGCTAGCCGTGGGCCCAACCATTGTGGCTCCGGAATCACAATTTCGGACTTGCCCAACGGATCATGGTAAGAGCGTCTAGCAACATCGCCCCATGATCCCCTAGCTATCACTGATAGTGCCTGCAAGAACCATTTGGTCGTGGTTAGCATACAGTACGGTCCTTTCAATCCATATATCCCGATCAGATCAACGACCATTGGTAAATCGAGAGTCGCTATAGATCCGATAGCTATGAATACATCTTGGAGATCGAATAGTGACATCACGAGTGTAACTAGGTAAACACATTTACCTAAAACACTTCTAGTACTCTGGCCAGAGATTTATACACTATTATCCCCTCAGATAGCATAGGATATCCACGCATGTCTGCGAGCGGTGAATCCTCGACAACGATGCATCGACTCCTACATGCATCGGGGTCTCACCCAATCGCGACGTCTTATGACCCCAAGTGAGTCGGCAAACGGGTCAAAGTGAGACGCCTATCATGTAGAGTCTCAATGACGTTTCGAGTCGTGAGGACTAATCAGTACAACCAAGACCTCGGACTTATCCACTCGACAAATGGTAACCACTTGGAAAGTCCGAACGAGGGTAGTTCTATAGATCACCAGGTCACTATCTATCTGCATGCTCAGAACATCACAATGTTCCCTACCAATGAAACATGGTACTTCGCATCGCAGATACTAGTCTCGAACTCGGGCGGCCTTATCCTCATTTTGACGGCCCAATCGAATAGGAACATGTTCAGAATACACAGTGACTATTAGATGTGTTTCATGATAGCCGTCATACCCACTATCACATCTAACATACACTTTAGTGTATTCTAGGTCTTCACTCAACGCAATTGTTAATCATTATACACAATGAAAGTAAAGAATGCCATATGGATAAATGCGAATATCATATATAAAGATTGTCATATACAAGAGTCTATAAACCCACACGCCACAAGTTGGCTAGTTGGGTATCTACTCTAACAATCTCCAACTTGCCCTAAAGCCAACTACTCATCAGACGCAGTCCCATTGTTTTGCGATGTTTTTCAAACAAGGGTCCTGGCAAGGGCTTCGTAAGTGGATCAGCAACGTTGTCCGCAGAGGCGACTCTCTCAACTGCTATGTCACCTCTAGCCACAATATCCCGGATTATGTGGTATTTCCTCAGTATGTGTTTGGATCTTTGGTGAGACCTAGGCTCCTTTGCTTGCGCAACGGCACCCGTGTTGTCGCAGTACACTGGGACTGGACCAACTCCATTAGGAATGACGCCCAACTCTTGGACAAAATTCCTTATCCAAACGGCCTCCTTAGCAGCATCTGATGCTGCAATGTACTCAGCCTCAGTGGTTGAATCCGCGATGGTGTCTTGCTTGGAACTATTCCAAGAGACAGCACCACCATTGAGCATGAATACAAATCCAGAGGTTGATTTCGAATCATCCACGTCACACTGGAAGCTAGAATCTGTGTAGCCTTCCAGTTTCAGTTCACCACCCCCATAGACCATGAACATATTCTTAGTCCTTCGCAAGTACTTAAGAATATCCTTCACGGCCTTCCAATGCAATTGGCCGGGGTCGGCCTGGTAGCGGCTCGTGACCCTCAGAGCATATGCGACATCCGGTCTAGTCGAGATCATGCCATACATAATACTACCTATTGCCGAGGCATATGGTACACGTGCCATACTCTCTATCTCCTCATCAGTCTTTGGACACAGAACCTCTTAAGTATGGTATCGATGTAGGTAGCTTGGGTGAGTCTGAGCATCCGTTTAGATCTATCCCGATAGATCTGTATTCCAAGAATGTAGGATGTTTCACCCATGTCCTTCATCGAAAATCTGCTAGACAACCATACTTTAGTTGACTGCAGCATTCCTACATCATTCCCAATGAGTAGAATGTCATCAACATAAAGTACGAGGAACGTCACAGCACTTTTAACTACCTTTTATAAACACATGGCTCCTCGGGATTCTTGATGAAACCAAATTCCTTAATTGTTTCATCGAATCTCAGGTTCCAACTCCGTGATGCTTGTTTGAGACCGTAGATCGATCTCTGAAGCTTGCATACCTTATGCTCACTTCCAACAGATGTGAAACCCTCAGGCTGCGTCATATAGATCTCTTCCTTAATGTTTCCATTAAGAACGCAGTTTTCACATCCATTTGCCATATCTCATAGTCGTACCATGCGGCTATGGCTAACAAGATTCTAATTGACTTGAACATTGTGACTGGCGAGAAGGTTTCATCATAATCAACACCTTGCCTTTGAGTGTAACCTTTCGCGACCAGTCGTGCCTTGTAGGTCATTACCTTACCATCAGGCCCAAGTTTCCTCTTGTACACCCATTTGCACCCAATAGGAACAATTCCTTCGGGAGGGTTAACCAGAGTCCAAACTTGGTTAGCATGCATTGAGTCAAACTCAGACTGCATTGCTTCAAGCCACAAATTAGAATCAGCATCGGAAATTGCCTCCTTGAAAGTTCTTGGATCAGATCCAACAACTTGATCACTCTGATCATCTTCAAGGAGAAAACCATATCTCTCAGGAGCCCTAGGAATCCTTTCGGACCTCCTAGGTGCGACCATTTCTGGTACTGGCTCTGTAGGTGCAGGAGACTCACCTGGTACTTCAATTGGATCTCGAACCTCTTCGAGTTCTACTATCTTGCCCTTTCTATCAAGTAGAAAGTAAGCAGGACATCCCCAAATCCTCATAAATGAGTACTTGGGTGGTTTGCCCATCCATATCTCATACGGAGTCTTATCCACTGCCTTGGTGTGGACATTTTTCAACAACATTACCGCCGTTTCGAGCGCATAGCCCCAAAACCAGGTAGGAAGTTCATTGAAGCTCATCATAGATCGAACCATGTCCAACAAGGTCCGATTACGACGCTCCGCTACACCATTGAGCTGTGGGCGTGGTCGGAGGGGTCCACTGTGAGAGAATCCCATTCTCTTTTAAATAGTCTTGAAATTCAGCACTTAAGTATTCACCACCTCGATCAGATCGAAGTGCTTTAATACTTTTGCCTAATTGATTTTCTACTTCAGCCTTGAATTCTTTGAACCTTTCAAAGGATTCAGACTTGTACTTCATCAAGTACAAGTACCCATACCTAGAGTGATCGTCGGTAAAGGCGATGAAGTATGTGTGACCGTATTTAGTACCAATACTAAACGGGCCGCACACATCAGTATGGATCAAATCCAATAGGCCTTGAGCACGCTCACCCTTGCCCTTGAAGGGTTGCTTGGTCATCTTTCCCTTGAGACAAGATTCACAAGTCGGTAGGGAGTTGATGTCTGACAGATCAAACAAGTCACTCCTAACCAACTTGTTCATCCTACTTAGAGAAATATGACCTAGCCTGGCGTGCCAAAGTTGTGCTGGGTTCAAGTTATCGTGTTTCTTTTTAATCGTTGTTGTATGTGCTTCGACATCGCGAGTTGGAACGTCTTTTAATTTTAAGGTGTATAAATCGTTTTCGCGTTCCCCAATTTCGATTAAACATTCATTCTTGTAAATATTGCAAATCGAATTAGCAAACATACAAGAATATCCATCACTATCAAGCATAGAAACAGAAATAATGTTCTTTATGAATTCGGGAACAAATAAAACATTTCTTAACAACAACATAAAATCAGAAGATAGAAATAAGTTAACATCTCCTATAGCTACTGCAGCAACTCTTGCTCCATTGCCAAGCCTCAAGTGCGTCTCACCCTCTCTCAGACGTCGGCTTCTTGTCATCACCTACAAATCATTGCAGATATGAGATCCACATCCGGTATCAAGTACCCAAGAAGTCGAATTAAGAGACATATTTATTTCAATATAGAACATACCTTTTGCAGTTCGCAACTGCTCGAGGTACTCCTTGCAGTTTCTCCTCCAATGCCCAGCCTTGTGGCAGTGGTGGCAAACATCCTCGCTCTTGTTTGGTTTAGAAGCATTTGCCTTTGGCTTCTTGGCGGACTTTTCCTCCTTTGCAGGAGCAGAACGCTTCTTACTCTTGCGTCTGGGCCCCTTTTCTTCGTAGAGGAAGAAGAACCCAGAAGGAGGACGGGTTTGTCCTTCTTTATGGTCCCTTCAAACACTACAAGCATGTTAACCACCTCTTCAAGGGTGGCCTCCAGCTTGTTCATGTTGAAGTTGACCACAAAGGGGTAAAATGCAGTGGGTAGCGAGAGGAGAAGTACATCCACCGACAGCTTGTGTGAAAGTGCGATATAAAGGCCCGACAGCTTTTCAACGAGCCCAATCATACGAACCCCATGCTCGCGGACCGAAGTCCCATCGCGCATGCGGCTCGTCATCAGCTCCTTGACAGCCGTGAACCTCTCATGTCGAGAGTTCTCCCCAGGAGCAGAACGCTTCTTACTCTTGCGTCTGGGCCCTTTTCTCGTAGAGGAAGAAGAACCCAGAAGGAGGTACGGGTTTGTCCTTCTTTATGGTACCCTTCAAACACTACAAGCATGTTAACCACCTCTTCAAGGGTGGCCTCCAGCTTGTTCATGTTGAAGTTGACCACAAAGGGGTAAAATGCAGTGGGTAGCGAGAGGAGAAGTACATCCACCGACAGCTTGTGTGAAAGTGCGATATAAAGGCCCGACAGCTTTTCAACGAGCCCAATCATACGAACCCCATGCTCGCGGACCGAAGTCCCATCGCGCATGCGGCTCGTCATCAGCTCCTTGACAGCCGTGAACCTCTCATGTCGAGAGTTCTCCCCGTACAGTTCCTTGAGATGAAAGAGTATGGCAGATGCATACTTTGTCTTCTCAAAGCGCCGTTGCATTTCGTTGGACATCGATGCCATCACATAGCATCGAGCTTTAAACTCGTCGTCCCGCCATTGGTTAAGTGTAATCAGCTCCTCAGGGCTGATATCGGCAGGGGTTTCCTCCGGAGGGCACTTCTCTATCGTATAGAGGAGCTTCTCCGAAGCCAATACAAGATTGAGGTTGCGGAGCCAGTCTTGGTAGTTCAGACCAGTGAACCTGTTGCTATCCAGTATAGCAGCGAGCGGGTTTTTCATCGAAATCATTCTATAAGCAGTAATACTGAAAGGAAAACAGACATGCATCACTAACTATATATAAAATAAACGCTAAGACATAAAACATGGTCGTTAAGTTTATGAATTACCCTCCCACTATTTTAACGATTTCACCACCCTCTAATGAAATCGAGAAAACAGGTTTCTTTAGTGGGTACACGGAGCCCAATCAAGCGATCATGGACCCGAATAATATCAGCCATCCATGACCCTCAAAAGGTAGTTTCCGATTGCAACCGGTGCAACCCCCATGTATTCACCTCACGTCCAGTAAGGGCCCAATAATATGACGCCGTTTACTATCACGTGTCAAGATTGACCCATCAATGTTGAGTCGTGAAGGACGGTCCCCTTAACGTCCCAAATAATATAAGTCAACGTTAAAAGGAGTTCCAGCCGACTCACAACAGTTGTCAATGGCGTGGACAGCTTTCCGGCATACATGACCCCCTCAATAATATGAGTCGGGCCATGTATACGGGTAGCATCGACGTACACCCATTGTTGATGGAAGGTAGGGTTAATTTAAACAATTTTAAATATCCTTTAGTTTATCGAATAAACATTTATCTTGATATAAGTTTTAAATCATATTTAAAACGAGGGATTTCAATTTTGAAAAATTTTGGTCTCATGCATTTATTTTAAATCAAATTTAAAACATGCAACATGCGGATTCAACTAATCTATATATCAACATATATAAATAAATATTGGGATGATCGATCGCGAGAGCTATGCGGTCCATGGTTGCCAGTCACGGACCTGGGTCCAATCCTAGGGGTAATGCAATATGCAATGCAATCCTATTACAAAGCCGGTTTTACAGATCTTCGGTCTTCAATATCTTGATCGTCATTGTCCACCGTCTTCGGATGTCCTCCCACTACATCTAGTAATTGCAAAATCATATTTTAATCATAAAATCGCATTTTATAATAAAATCGTATTTTGTCGATAAAATCGAATTTTAATCAACAAAATCATATTTCATTATAAAATCATATTTCATAATTAAAATCACATTTTGCTAATTTTAATTGTATCAAATTGGGCTTAAACAATTTTAGGCCCGAAAATCTTAAAATTTCAAAATCGACCAAAACGGGCCCGATATCGCATACCGGCCCGAAAACTTTACGGGCTGCCCGGGATAGGCCCGAACCAAACCCTAGAAGAAATCAGCCGTCACGACATCGCCGGAGCTTTGCCGGAGCGGCGGCCGGCCGGCGGCCGCCATCAACGAAATCATGCGCGCCGCAAGGGCGCACGCGGCCGTGACAAGCGCGCGGCCAGCGCGTGCATCGTTGCGCAACGGGAGTCGACCAGCAGCGACCAAGCGGCGCCAAGAGTCGCTCATGATTTGCTGCAGCGGCCGCCCACAGCTTGCGACATCCAGCGGCGCCAACGTGCGCACTCCAGCGACAGCAGGCCAGCCACCATTGCGCGGAACGGCGATCATCGAGCAGCCACCTCGTGCGGAGGAAGCGCCCAACATCCAGCCGCACAGCCGCACGCAGCGGCCGACCATTCGCGCAGCAGGTGCGCGAGGTCGGGATGCGCGACAAGCATGCATGTGCGCGCAGCGGCGCCAGCGTCGGCCTCCCTTGCACGGCCAGCGTGCAAGTCGCACGCACTCGTGCGCGCGAGGAGAAGGGGCGCCGTCGTATGCGGCGGCGCCGTGGCCGTGGTTCAAAATTTTGATTTTCCGATCGATTCCAAATCTGAAATTCAGAGGTTATATATAATAAGGTAGTATCGGATTGATTAGATCCGAAAACCTTGGCTCTGATACCACTGTTGGGATCCGGATCACGCCTCCCGGCGAGGCAGCGGAAGAACAAAAACAATAATGCCGGGAGACGATCAATACGATAAAATCAAACATGCTTTGACATTCATAGGGTGTTTAGGCGACTAACTTGCTGGCAACTAGGTGCCTGGCTCCGACCGGTTTCGTAAAGAAAACGGCACTTCACGGTAGGCGGCGGTAGATATCGTCAATCAGGTCCACGATCGGAGACGGGATTCCTTCGTCAGCCTGCACTAGAAGGCCTGACGAGATCTGCACGGACGGATTCTCCTCGTCAAATTTGCCCGGAACAAATTCCGGCGAAGCGACGGCGGCGGCGGCGGCGGCTTATAGAGAGGAGAGGGGGCGGCGACCAAGAGTAGGTTTTTGTGTTATGTTGTGTTGTGTTGTTAATGAAGCCCTTAATCCTTTTAATAGGATTAGTAATGGACTTGGACCGCCCCATCGGGCCCGGGTCCAAATGACGATATCCATCACTACGACTTCATTACAACTCCGATCGCCGATCAGATCGGACCGATCGATTCAGTTTCCAAAACTGAATACCATGATCTGAAAAACCATTTTTCAGAACCCCAGTGCAAAATGACCGTTTTGCCCCTCAACATCGGCAAATCACGATTTGACCTCTGTTGACTTTTAGGAAGTTGCACTCCCCAAAATCCTCTTCGTACGCTCAACACATTGAGCTTAGTATCCGTACGGGAATCTCGAATCCAGTACTTGTGTGACCCTCAATGGTTCAGGGATACAGCTAGCTGTGGGCCCACAACCATTGTGGCTCCGGAATCACAATTCCGGACTTGCCCAACGGATCATGGTAAGAGCGTCTAGCAACATTGCCCCATGATCCCCTAGGTATCACTGATAGTGCCTGCAAGAACCAGTTGGTCGTGGTTAGCGTACAGTACGGTCCTTTCAATCCATATATGATAGATCACCAGGTCACTATCTATCTGCATGCTCAGAAAATCACAATGTTCCCTACCAATGAAACATGGTACTTCGCATCGTAGATACTAGTCTCGAACTCGGGCGGCCTTATCCTCATTTTGACGGCCCAATCGACTAGGAACATGTTCAGAATACACAGTGACTATTAGATGTGTTTCATGATAGCCGTCATACCCACTATCACATCTAACATACACTTTAGTGTATTCTAGGTCTTCACACAACGCAATTGTTAATCATTATACACACAATGAAAGTAAAGAATGCCATATGGATAAATGCGAATATCATATATAAAGATTTCATATACAAGAGTCTATAAACCCACACGCCACAAGTTGGCTAGTTGGGCATCTACTCTAACAGTTCATTTGAGAGCTCAAGTCATAGATGCCGTTGACCAATTCTTTCATTCTTTCAGCTTTAAGAAGCTGGCGACCATTAATATAGAAGAGTTGTCCAAGAAAGAAGAACAAGTTTTGTGTTGGGGAGAGACGGAGACCACTCACGTAGCTCTCAACAGAAAGAGGTACATTTTGCTAAAGTATCGAGAAGTTTTGGTGCGAAAGTTTTTAGAATCGTGGAAGAACAATTTTGTGCCTGGCGAAGGATCTTCGGCGATTGATTTGAAGGTGATAGATATGCTTTCCGATCTTCACTTGTTTGTTCTGGAAGAATTGCGGGAGCAGGCTTTAGCACACGGTCTTAAATGGACAAGGACGTGTTGCTCGAAAATTGTTGAAGGGAGCCCCCGTGATTGTGGTGAAATCATTTCCAGAACCAACACCAACACTCCGTCTACGTGCTGGCTTAGAACAATGATTCGTGTTGATGGGGTGTGGGTTGTTGAGCATTTTTGTGATCAATGGGTGAAGATCCCATGGCCGGTTGTATGTACTGAAGTATCTCCGTCTACGTGCTGGCTTAGAACAATGATTCGTGTTGATGGGGTGTGGGTTGTTGAGCAGTTTTTGTGATCAATGGGTGAAGATCCCATGGCCGGTTGTATGTACTGAAGTATCTCTACAGTGCTCTTTTGTGGACTTCTTCCCAGTTGTGAGTGAACCCTTCAGGCTTTTGAGGAAAATATGGTCTGATGTTTGTCTGGAGGTTGTCGAAGTTTGTGCTTCTAGGAGATTACTACCCGTTGGTTCACTCAATTTTTGCAGAGCCTTAGCTATTGTTGAACCAGATTCGAGTTTTTCTTATCGACAGCCAACAGTATTTGCTCTTCGTTTCTCTCAGTTCTGTACAGTGTTTATTGATTACAGTTTGTTTAGTTGGTTGCCTACAGCAGATATTACAGATTTTCTCTCTTCTATTGCGATGGATAGAACAGTTTTCAGAAGTGTACAGATTGCACAGAATACAGTTTCAGTTGCTCCGATTGTACAGTTGATAGTTGAGCATTCTTCTTTTGATTCTTCTTCAGACGACACTTTAATGGATTTTGTTGATCATGACACTACTGCTGCTACTTCACATTCTCCTCCAACTATCTCTGCAGATGTCCAAAATGTTCTGGCTCAGTTGCGTGCTTCTGTTGACCTTTTACAGTTTGAGCTACTCGAGCATAAGGATGATGTGAAGAAAATCAAAGAAACACTCTCCCTGCACATCAATAACCTCGAGCGGAGGCTTTCCGACAGATTTGATGCCCACGATAGGACTTACAGGGTTCTATTCAATAATGTTTGACATGATATGCAAGATCACAAGAACCTCCTGTCATTGGACCTTAAATCATATCAGCAGAAGGTTAGCATTCAAGTTGGTGCTGCTGCTCTTGATACATTTAACGTACGAAGGGAAGTGAAAGCGATGAATTCTAAGGTAGATATTTTATCTTCCCGTTTGGATGATGTTAAGAAGGATGTTGAGGCTACCAAGGAAGCTATATCCCACCAACTTTTGGAATTTCAAAGTCAGGCGCAATCCAATCATATTGTTATTACCGACCAGTTGGGCCAACTTGTTGATTATATTAACAGAGGCGGTAATGCCAAAAAGGGGGAAGGAGAGAGCAGCCGAGGACCTCAACCACCACCTACCATTCAAATCAGAGACAGTGGCAATGCAGGTGGTAGTGGTGATGCTGTGAGAATAACAGAGCCTACACAGACAGACATTGATGCAGCGAATAGACAAATTCTGGAGAGGATGATGCGTGAGGATAGAGAAAGAGAAAGGGAAAGAAGGAGCAAGAGCAGAAGTGGATCATACAAGATACGAAGATATTAAGATAAAATTGTTGTTGATTTTTGTACAATTCTTCTGATTAATGAAAGTTTGCATTCCAGCAGTCCGTTGTGCAATTTATTTTTTCCTATTCATTTATCTCGGCTGCTAGGTTTTGTCATCACCAAAAAGGGGGAAATTGTTAGGATAAAATTTATAGTTTTTGTGATAACAAAAGCTAAGTTAAATCTGGATAGTCAATCGTTGTTAATAGTAGTTGTGCATCCAGACAACAGGTTTACTCAGACGATGATTTTACAGGGTTCCGGTAGTTGGATTTCAGTTGTTTAGTTATCCAGACACTAGCTACAGTAATCCAGATGAGAGCTACAGTAATCCAGATGAGAGCTACAGTGTATCAGTTTTTGTTATCGAATCAGTCGCAAGCTACAGTGATTCAGTCGCAAGCTACAGTAAACCAGTTGTTGGTATCGAATCAGTTGCAAGCTACAGTAATGTTGAACTATCAGACGTTGGCTACAGTGTTTTTATAACCAGACTTAGGATACAGTGTTCTTGAATCAGACGCAAGTATTTGAATGTTAGCGTGTGCAAACGACAGCGTTTAAATAAATTGGAACGATAGCGTATTGGAATCAGTCGATGGTTTTTGAAACCAGTCGAGAGCTACAGTAATTTGTACATCCAGACGAGAGCTACAGTGTCATTTAACCAGTCGAGTATGTATAGCAAACGATGTCGTTTGGATAAGTTAAAACGGTGGCGTTTGAACTAACGTTGGACTTTATAAGGAAACCAGTCGGTGCATATACTTGAACACTTTCCAGTCGCAACATTATGAACGACGAAGGAAGTTGGAGCTGGTTAAGATAAAGAATTTCAGGCGCAAGCATAAAAGCAATTCAAATACGATTGATTACTCAATATGGAAAAGATCAGCAGAATCGTACAATTGCCTGAAATTTAGGAGACAACGTCGGTACTATTTTTGGTAAATAGTACATATTTGCAGAGGTTGTTACACGGTTATTGCACAGATATGGAAATCGACAAATTAGTTCTGACAGTGTGCAATTTACCTTGTAGTGGAGCAGAGTATAAGGTTGCAGATTATCAGAATTTCAAAAAGGATTTTATTTCCTTAGCAATTCAAATGATCGTTGAGCGAAGACTATAAATACCAGCAGTTTTGAATCGAAGAAAATCACTCTCGCTATTGCTATTGCTGAAACTCTGCCGAATTATTTTTTGAGTCATCCCTTGTTAAAGTCATTCAAAAAGCTCAAAGACTCGAAGAACCTTACAGTTGATCTTCAGAGAAAAATACCTTCGAGTCATCCTCTGATTCATTTTGTTGAATCGATTTCATCGTATAAGAAATCAGAGGAATTTACAGCACTAAAAATAATGTATTCATTGCTATATCATTATTGATTCTGTAACAAACGTGCTCTTAAGAAGCCGTTTGATATATTTCAAAGTGTTGTTAACCAGCAGCTGCGTCTGCATGGAAGTTTGTGAAGTTAGTGGTGCTAGGAGTTCATACAATTGAGGCTTGTGTGATCGGGTGTCTGCAGAAGGACTGTGTACATCAAATCTTCTAGTTATACCTTTCTGAAAAGGAAGAAGGGGAGACGTAGGATATTTATATCCGAACTTCCAGAAACAAATTCGGAGCCCTACTCTTTACTTTACGCATTTATTCATTATATACTGTTCACAAATTAATCGGCTTCATTCTGCACTTTTTAGTTAGCCGAGAGATTTGCACTTAACTGAGATACCTCAAGTTTGGTAACTCGGATTTTTGAGTTAAGCAGCGCGTGTAAAACGTTTTGAAAAAAATTTGAAATAGAAAAATTGAATGAGTTCATTCACCCCCCCCCCCCTTCTGAACTCCTGTACTTGTTTTGATCCTATTTTTGGGACCATCAGTAAGAGATCTGTTTTAGAGCAAATTATTTAGAGATTAATATTTCTATTATCGGGTTGATGCTTTCGAATCAGATTTGATTATTTGGATCAGTTGAGTATTCGGGTCAATTAATCCAGATATCGGGTCAGATTTTCAGAGTTGAAAAGTATTCAGACATCTCAGTAACAGATTCCATTATATTGACTCAAGTGGTTTATTCAGATTTGAGAGTATAAACAGATTCCTCTCTAGTTACTTCAGATCTCAGTATTTCAGAAGTGGTTACAGAATGCTCAGTGAACATCAGACTTGAGGACATTCAGATTTGAGTACAGTACCATTGCAGATTCTCTAAGCATTCAGACATGACAGAGTAACGACGATATCCCAGATATGATAAAGAGAGTAACTTTCAGTTTTTCCTATTGAACAGAAGTAAGCTTCGAACATCCTCAGAAGTTATCAAAGAATCATTTAGAGAGAATCAACGGTCAAAGTTTATATCGTATAAAAAGCTGGAATTAAGGAGACAAGATCAGAGCTATTTTGGGTAAAATTGCACAGTGCGCATAATGTTTGGTACGATGATTACCCGCTTTGGAATATAAGTCAATTTAGCCCTCACAAGCGCATTTTACCTTTTGTATGGCATTAATGGAGCATTAAATGCTATGATACGATGAAGATATGCGAAAGAGCTTATCTCTACTGGCTACATTTAATGACCGTTGAAGACAAAGAGTATAAAAGGCTGAAGAATTCAAATGAAGAAGCTCTCTGCTACCTTTTGCTCTCAACGCTATCAGTGTTTTACAACGCTCACTCTTTGTCATCAAAAAGCTCTCATACACTTACTGGAAATTGTTATTGCAAATATTTTCTAAGTCCAGTATTTCAATCTCGAAGAACTTTCAAGTTCAAGCCTTCACAGTTATTACCTTCGAGATATATCTTCTGGTTTACCTTTGTAAACAGTTCTTGTTGATATAAGAACCAGTAGATTTACGGCACTCATTATATTGTACTTCTTTGTATTATTCAAATTTGAGTCTGTAACAAACGTGCTACGTTAAGCCGTTTGAGAAAAAACCAAGCTAGTTGTTAACAGCAGCTGCGTCTGCGTGTATTGGTGATAGCTAGGAGTTAACTTGGAGCGTGGCTCGGTGACTGGGTGTAGACAGAAGCTGTGTGCATCAAATTCTTCTACTAATACCTTCCTGCAAAGGAATAAGGGGAGACGTAGGATTTGATATCCAAACTTTCAGAAACAAACTCTGACCCTTGCACTTTTAATTATTTGCATCGTATTTACATTTACACTGTTCACTGGTTAATCGAATTATTTCCGCACATTTACTGTTAGTCGAGAAATCAGTTTTTGGACAGAGATACCTTAAATCTGGTAACACGGATTTAAGTTAAGCGAGTCGCTTGTAAAAATTGTTTTAAGATTTCGAAAAATTAAAATCTCAAGGAGTTCATTCAACCCCCTCCCCCCCTTCTGAACTCCTAGACCTGTTTTTCGTTACATATTGATCCTATCATGGTCTTTGTGATGAGTTGTTTGATGATGTGGATGCACAAAATGAGGAAGAGCAGCTTCTACCAATATCCAATGAAGTAGATAAATATCTAGCCAACGAGACTGAAAAGCGATCTAATCAATATTTCAATCTTTTGGAATGGAGAAAATAGGTATCCAATTATTTCAATAATTTCAAAGGATATTTTTGCAATTCCAAGCTCAATCATCGCTAGCGAGGCTGCTTTTAGCTTGGGAAAAAGAGTCTGGATCCTTTTAGGAGCTGTTTGAGTCCTAAAATGATAGAGGCATTGGTGTGCACCAGTGATTGGCTAAGAGCTGAAGACTTTAGCTTTTGGAAAGATCCAACAGATGATGACCTTGAATTATATAAAGAAATTGAAGAAATCGAAAAAAGTAAGAGTTTTTTTATCTGATGGTCCCAGAAATAGGATCACTAAGCAAATAGGAGTTCAGAAGGGGGGGGTTGAATGAACTCCTTCGATTTTTCTATTTCAAAACTCTTTTAAAATGTTTGGATCTCAGTTTTATGCAAACTTCTCAGCCAAAAATAAATGTGCGGAAATAGGCTGATTGGTTTGGAATGAACTCCTTCGATTTTTCTATTTCAAAACTCTTTTAAAATGTTTGGATCTCAGTTTTATGCAAACTTCTCAGCCAAAAATAAATGTGCGGAAATAGGCTGATTGGTTTGTGAACAATGAACAATGCGCAATCAGTAAATAAATGCGTAAGTAACAGATTGAGTCAAGAGTTTGTTTCTGGAAGTTCGGATATCAATATCCTACGTCTCCCCTTCTTCCTCCTCGGAAGGTAGCACTAAAAGACTTTGATGTGAGTAGCCTTTCTACAAACACCCGATCCCGTAACCCGCAGCTACGAGAACTCCTAGCGCTTTACAAACTTCACGCAGACTTCGCTGCTGGTTTTTACAATGCTTTGAACGTTTTATGAACTTCTTTGAAGAGACAGTTCGGTACAGACTCTATCAAATATATCAATGAAAACACGTATTTAGAGACTGTAAATATCTTCTGGTTTCAACAATGAACAACCAGAAGATTGACTCGAATGTTTTTCTAATGAAGATCAAACGATAAGTTCTTCGAGTCTTGAGCTTTTTGAATATCAACGAAGTGAAAGCTCTGTAGAGATTTTGGCAGCGTTACAGCAATAGATGATTAGCGAAGTGTATCTTCTTCAACACTGCTGCTGATATTTATAGGCTTCGACTGCAACGGTCATATTAAATTCTCCAAAGGAAATGAATCCCGTTTGAATTACTGCCAAAATAGTACACCGTAATTCCTGCTCCACTACAAGGTAAAATTGCTCATCCTCAGAGCCAATTTTTCTTCTTTCCATATCTGTGCAAGCATGGAGAAACGGCCTCTGTACACTGTACTATTTACCCAAAATAGTACCTAACTTGTCTCCTCAATTCCAGGAAACTGTACGATCGTACAAATCTTTTCCTTATGATCAAACGATCGTATTTGAATCACTTTAGCTTGCGCCTCAAATTACTTTGATAACCAGCACTTACATCCATCGTCGTTGTCAAGAACTTCGACTGGACAAACGCTTGGAAGAATTCACCCGCTGATATGCATATGCTTTTTTCCATCTGCTGATTCCTTTTAAGCGATAAAACGATGTCGTGTCAACTTATTTAAGTGACGCCGTTTTGCTATCTTTGTAAAGCATGTGCTGGTTAACAACATGTAGCTAACTGCTGAAATCTCTAAGGAACGCTTCTGCTGAATTGTTTAAGCAAATCAATACGCTGTCGTTCCAACTTAACCAAACGCTGTCGTTTCGCAATCTCCAACGAATAGACTAAGCAACTGCTGATTCTCTTCAAGAATGCTTCTGCTGATTACTTCATCTGCTGATACGAAACTGTGCACTCCACGACGTCGTTCCAACTTATCAAAACGCTGTCGTTTACACTTCTTAGCAAAACACGCTGAAACTCAAATCGGTACTCGCTGGTCAAGACAACAACATCTGCTGATTGCTCTTCAATGAAGTATCTGCTGAATCTCTCTGAATACGAATCAACCACTGAAAGCATACCAACTGCTGAATTACCACTTGAATAACCCACCTGCTGAATTCGCTACTGTAGATAAATAAAACGATCTCCTGAAGAGTGCGACAACTGATTGTCCAATTGAAACTTGTCTTATTTTTGTTATCACCAAAACTTATAAATATTGTTCTAACAATTTCCCCCTTTTTGGTGATGACAAAACTTCAGCAGCCGAGACAAAAAAATATGCAAAAATAAATTGCACACAATCTGCTGGAAAACAAATTTTATTAACCAACAAAATTGTACATAAGATGTGTACAAGAATTATCAGCAGAAAAGAAAATCTAATCTCTTCTTCTTCTTTTCAACGACTTTGCCTCTTTTCTTCTTCTCTCTCTGTCTCGCTCTGATGCATCTTGTCTCTCTAATAAAGCTCTGTTGGCATCAGCATCTAGTACTGTATGAACAATGCGTCGCTGAGCCATTTGAACTCTTTGCTCAAAAGTTGGAGTCACAGCACTGCCTTCTTTTTGAATATTCGCAGGCTGTTGAAGTCCTCGGCTGCCACTTTCCCCCTTTTTGTCAGCACTGCCCCTATGAATATATTCAACAAGCTCACTTAGCTGGGCATGAATAACATTATGATTTTCCTGTGCTGAACTCTGGAATTCGAGAAGCTGATGGGAAAGGGCTTCCTTGGTGGCCTCAGCATCCTTTTGAATAGCATTAACGCGAGAGGCCATCATGTCCACTTTGGCATTAACTGCTTGCACTTCTTGTCGAACATCCGCTAGTCCTTGAAAAATAGAAGCATTCTGAGCGAGGACATTTTTGCGAAATTCATTAAAGCGAATAGTGTGGACATCATCGAGAGTGCGGACTTCTTGTCGTGCTCCCTGAGATAAATTTCTGAATATATCTGCTTGATCCCTCAGGGAGTCACACACGCTTTGCTCGATTTTGTGCATCCTGGAAGAAATGTCACTCTGAGATACAAAAATCTGTTCTGAAAGAGCAGCTTGGAAATCGGCAAAAGCAGCAGAGAGATCCGGAGAAATAGGAGGTCGAGAAGACGCAGTAGCATCTACATCAGTCTGATCAAAGCGCAAGGAAGAAGAACTCTCAGGAGAGATAGGAGAAGACGGACGCTGATCCAAAGAGAGTTGTACACTCGGAGCAACTGACTGAGCAATCTGTACACTACGAAAAGCCGCTCTATCCAAAGCAATAGACGAGAGAAACTCTGAAATATCGACTGTAGATAAACTGCTAAACAAACTGTACTGAATGTGAATTGTGCAAAACTGAGACAAACGAAGAGAAAATACTGTCGGCTGGCGAGAAGCAAAACAAGCATCGGTCTCAACAATCTCTAAAGCTCTACAGAAGTTGATGGAGCCAACTGGTAATAATCTTCGATGAGCACAAAAATCAGTCACCTCCAAGCAAACATCCGCCCATCTCTTCTTCATCATCCTAAAAAACACACTCATTATAGGTAGAGTGTCATCGTATTGCCGCTGACGAGGAACTTCAGTAGAAATAACCTTCCGGGGAATTTTAACCCACTTATCAGCACAAAGCTCCACCGTCCACAATCCATCAACCAAAATCATTGTCCTAATCCAGCACGACGATCGAGTATTAGAGTTGGTTCTGGCAATTACAGCGCCTCGATCGCGTGGGCTCCCTTCAAAAATTTTAGAGCAGCAGGGCTTGTAGCGACCTCATCAATTACCTGTGCTCGCAAATTCACAAGCAATTCGATATCAGCACAGATCAAAGAATAATGTTCCTTAGCAGGATTGCCCTTAACAGGGTCTTTCTCCACCAAAATTTGCTTCCCTTTATCATCAGCAGGGATACGAGGAAGACTTTTGAGAAACCAGGTCCACTTCGTGACGCCTGGAATCTTTATTGATTTGCCCATTGTAATCTTAGTAATCTCCATGCTGGAGGAGGACAGAGGAATATCAACTGGAATGGTCAAAAGAATATCATCCAGCGACATTTGCTCATCAGCACTGAGCGTAACTTCAGCAGAGATCGGGGCCACAAATTCCTGGACCTGCTGATCCTCATCAGCAGGAGCAACATCCACAGTTGCTATGTCGTCCTCAGTGTCACTCGCAGTGACCACTGGACGTTCAGCTTCCCATCGCGCAACAAGATCGTCGTAAGGAAGATCAAACAAATGCTTTTCTTCAGAGACTGCTGGTTGAGCTGTATCAGCAGGTGCATCAGCTGCTCGAGTTTCATCGAGCACCTGCTGAATTATCAAATCCACAGCATCAGCAGATGAGCATCTAGGCTCCTCAACATCTAAAGGCTCCGCTACCTGCTGAATGGATAGAGCCTCTTCTGCGACCGCTACCAACTCCATGGTAGAAATAGAAGAAATAGATTTCTTCTTGATTGTCCTCTTCCTCTTAGGGACTGCTGCGCCAACATCAGCAGCAGGTCTCTTCTTCGAGACAGCCTTTTGTTTTACTGCCCCAGTGACTTCTTCAGCACCGTCTCGATCATTGATGGAGCAAAACGACGCACGGTCTTCTTAGTGAGGACCTTGGAGGCTGGGAACTCAGAAGACTCACCCAACTCCAAAGTAGGAAAGGTCGCCAGCAACAGACTGATTTGAATGGCAAACCCTTTGGCTTGCTTGGACCCTGGAGAAACCATCTTCTTCAAGATACTGAACAAAAATTTAGCCCAGTTCATCTTAAATAAGTTGACACGACATCGTTTTATCGCTTAAAAGGAATCAGCAGATGGAAAAACGCATATGCATATCAGCAGGTGAATTCTTCCAAGCGTTTGTCAAAGCTCCACCGTCCACAATCCATTAACCAAAATCATTGTCCTAATCCAGCACGTCGATCGAGTATTTGAGTTGGTTCTGGCAATTATAGCGCCTCGATCGCGTGGGCTCCCTTCAAAAATTTTAGAGCAGCAGGGCTTGTTCAAGAGAAGATTATGAGCTCGCGCTTCCTTCGCCAATTCCTCCAAGAAAGAAAGATAGAGGTCCGAAAGCAGCTCAATTACTTGAATATCAACAGCCGAAGAGCCTTGGCCAGGAACAAAGTTGGCCCTCCATGCTTCCAAGAACTTCCACACCAAAACTGTTCTATACTTAAGCAAAATATAAAACTTCCGCTGAATAGCAACCTGAGGAGACTCGGTTTCTCCCCAGTGCAAAACCTGCTCTTCCTTCTTATACATGTCCTCAAGATTTATTGAGGCCAATTTCCTCAGGCTGAAAGAATGAAAGAATTTAGCGACCTCATCAATTACCTGTGCCCGCAAACTCACAAGCAGGTCGATGTCTGCACAAATCAAAGAATAATGCTCCTTAGCAGGATTGCCCTTAACAGGGTCTTTCTCCACCAAAATTTGCTTCCCTTTATCATTGACAGGAATACGAGGAAGACTTTTGAGAAACCAGGTCCACTTCGTGACGCCTGGAATCTTTATTGATTTGCCCATTGTAATCTTAGTAATCTCCATGCTGGAGGAGGACAGAGGAATATCAACTGGAATGGTCAAAAGAATATCATCCAGCGACATTTGCTCATCAGCACTGAGCGTAACTTCAGCAGAGATCGGGGCCACAAATTCCTGGACCTGCTGATCCTCATCAGCAGGAGCAACATCCACAGTTGCTATGTCGTCCTCAGTGTCACTCGCAGTGACCACGTGGACGTT